>PVKE010030525.1:0-19565 GCA_004027555.1 Craseonycteris thonglongyai
GTGTGGGGAGGGGGGCGTGGGCACCAGATATATCGGGTTGGAGGGGGACCTGATTCTGGGAGCTGGGTACATAATGCGATGCATGGGTGATGTGATGTGGAGTTGTCCATTGGGAAACTGATTGTTACCAACCAATGTCACCCCATTAAATTTAACAATAAAATATAATAATATTAAAAAAAAAAAAAGGATTTTTCTTATAAGACACTTACATATAGCATAATGTAGTTTCTAAAGTTTATTAACACATTTATTTTTTTTATTCAATAATCACTTGCTCTATGCCTAAAAGTTTCAAGGTAAATATATAGGCCAGTTATTTTCAATTTGACATACATTAGATTCAACAGGAAGCTTTTTGAAAAATACCTTACTACTTAGCCAAACCAACTAAGTCAAAATCTTGGGCTGGAGATCAGGCACCAGATTTTATTTTTTCCTTTTTAAACTCCTCAGTGGATTCTAATGTGCCCGGGATTCAATATTGTACCCTACTCTGGAACACATGACTATAGGTTTGGCAGCAACTCTTTTCTCAAGTTGCTAATACCTGTGATATATTGTAAATGCTTAAAAACAGGCAATCTGAACAAAAAGCACTACTTTGTAGCATGTGCTGATTTTCATGGTGTAAATGCTTTCATCACAATACATTTTAAGCTAACAATATGGTTGATTGAACGCAGAGTTGGGAAGAAATATGAAATATCACACCATTATACAGTATTTCTACTACAGCGATCTAATAGACATAAATACCTCAAGGTAATATGTATTATAATAATAAAATGTAGTAAAATAATTAGGAAGTCATGAGTTTTGATTATGTGTTGTTCATATTTTTAAATATAATTTGTTTAATTGTAAGTTTACATAATTATATATATAATAATTGGCTATGTTTAACAACCAGCTCACAAAATCCTTCAAATTTTAAAAATCAGTGCTTGTAATTCTATATAAATCAGCTCTTTTACATTACTACCTCTACTAATACATTATAATAATATGCTAACTATAATAAAATATGGAAAAAATAAACACCATGAAAGCTTATTTTCTCCTTTTTTTCCCTAAAAACCACTTAGTGGAGGTGGTAGAGTGTGCATTAACTCCTTCTGACAGAAGAGGATATCAAGATTCACAGAGACCCCAATTTGTCACCTCCCAAGTAAGCCACAGAGTTGAACCAGCACATCATTATCTGACTACCATTCATTGTCTTACCAACGTATTTGTCTATAGCAACAGCCTAGAAACAAGAAAAAGAAATTTGTGTTCTTTTTTTTTTTTCATAAAAGGATTTTTATCACTAATGTCTGTATATTTAAAATTTGTCCTAGCTAATCCTTACTCATCATTGAGCTGATTTTCTTTTAATGACATTTAGAAAAACACTTTATACAGAAGCTCTTTGCATCATCAACTAATAAATATTCACCAACCACTTATTTTACACTTTGCTAGAGATGCAAGGAAGGCAAAAGGAGTAAGTTGTGATCCCTACACTCAAGAAACCTTCAATCTTGTTGACTTCTAAGACATCAAAAACATGAAACAGGTCAATTCAGTGCTTTAAAATGGAAGTTTGTGACTTAAAGTGCAAAGGAGAAGTTCTAGCAATCCAGAGAAGGTTGGAAAAGTTATGTTTAATGGAGGAGAGAGGACTTCAGTGAAACTAAATGGGTCGTCAGCTATTCAGAAGGGCAAGAGAAAGCATGTGACCACATCTAACAATTTTCTCACTTCTCAACCTGCCCATTTAGAATTTACCTTAGTACCCAGACCCAGCACACCTTTCTGATCACTGAATGTTTATGATTCTTCCGCTCTTTCTGAACAATGACAACAAGGTATTCTGAATAAACTTTGTTCAGTTAAGAGTTGTGTGGATGCAAGCTAGAATTATTCCCCCACTTAGCTTCACCTTTGTTATTACCGATTGCTAATGCTGGGAAATGATTCTTTCTCCCTCACTAAAATCACATTTTGAAGAAAAGACCTTCTAATTGCGATCAGTGAGTCAGGTCCCCACTTTCTACTACCTATGCTTTTAACCTTCTTTCAAGTTTTATAGGTAGGCATGTAATAGAGTGATGGGGACAGGAAAATATGTGACATCAGGCAGAAAAGAGTCTTGGGTACCGTATATTGGATTTCTATAGAGACAGTTATGATGTAGCCACTGTAACAAATTAAGAACCAAATTTCTAAATACTGTTTCAATGTAGGAAAATAATGTAACTTTTAATAGCACTAATCATTGGAGCAGTTTTAGTTTCACAACAAAATTGAGCACAAAGTACAGTACTTGCTGCATATCCACAACCCTACACATGTACAGCATCCCATGTTGTTAATATCTCCCTACTGTAATGGTAGCTTTGTTACAATTGGTGAACCTACCTTGATATATCATGACCCAAAGTCCATTGTTTACATTAGAATTCACTGCATTATGACATGTATTCATGAAAGTATCATGTAGAATAGCTCCACTGCCTTAAAAATTCTCTATCTTCTGCCTATTTATCCCTTACCTCCCCGCTAACCCATGGCAACTACCTATCATTGTACTGTCTCCATGGTTTTGCCTTTTCCAGAATGTCATATATTTAAAATTCTATAGTATATAGCCTTCCCAGATTGGCTTCTTCCACTTAGTAATATGCATTTAGTTTCTCCATGACTTTTCATGGTGTTATGCTCATTTCTTTTTAGTGTTTTATTTTTAATTTTTCCATTCATCTACTGAAGAGCATCTTGGATGCTTTCAAGTATGTGCAATTATGAATAATGCTATAAACATCAGTATGTGGGCTTTTCTGTGGGCATACATTTTCTGTTCATTTGGGTAAATATCAGCTCATTTGCTGGTAAGAGTATGTTTCGTTTGTTAAGAAACTGTCTTTCAAAGTGGCTGTATTGACTGGCATTTCCACCACCAGTGAAGGAGTTTTCCTTCATATCCTCGCCAGCATTTGGTATAAGCAGTAATTCATTAAAACCTCTCAGGATAGACATTGTTTTTCTCTTTTCTTCCTTTCCTCTGAAAGCTAAAGCCAATCCAGATAATTATCTCCACAGTCTTCCCCTGAGAGTCATTTTACTTTCCCAATTTAACCCATGAGTGTGTCATCCCTTAGGAAATCTAGTTTTACAAAGGACTGTTAAGCCAGTACTTCATTGAATCACAGACTTTTGCCTCCTTTTCATCAAAATTTGTGGGCATTATGACAGATCTTAGCCACCATAGTTTAGGAGGTAAACTCCAGGGTAAATTTCACCTCTAGGATTCATTAAATTCCATGAATGCTGCATTGGTGCACTGGTAAATGTTTAACAATCAGCTCCCTAAAAAAAAAGAAACAACTCTGATTTGTAATGTTTGCCAGTTTCCACAGTGGAAATGTTTTCACCATGGCCAGTTTCAAACTACATTAATACATCATTAATGTGATTTCATTGAATAAAGGGTTGGGAAAAGATAAACAATAGCACACCATTCTATTATACCATATTCCTACTGTAGAGACACAATAGATGTAAATAATTTAAGAACATAGATAACTGTACATTTAACAAAATTCAGAAATTATATTTTTAATATTTACCATTACATATCATTTTATTTTTTAAAATAATAACAGAGTTTAAAAACTGACTTACAGGGAAGCTGGGATGGCTCAGTGGTTAAAGCGCTCACTTTGCAGCTCCGGGGACCGAGGATCGAATCCCGGCCCCGGCCCGTGTGGACCCATGTGCTGAACTGGGGAGTGCCCTCAGTTCGGTTCTCACCAGGATGAGGCCCCGGCCCAGTTCCTGCCCTGTGCAACCCCTCACCTACCTGTGGAATCAAACTATGTGGAAAAACCAATGATGTGCAACTATGGAGATTGTTCTGGGCTCTCCCCCTTCACTCTGTCTCAGTCTCTGTATCTCTCTCTCTCTGTCAAAAACAATAAAAAATAAATCTTTAAAAACAAAACAAAACTGACTCACAGAGTTTAAAAACTGACTTGCATAGTTTCTAAAAATTTAAAGGACAGCTTTTATGAACCATACAAGCCAGCTTCATTGCATAGCTGACTATGGGGATTTTTTTTTTATTGATTAATTAATAATTAATTATTTTCTCAGAATCTTCATATTTGATATACTACTGTTCAAAAAAATTTTTGTTTTAAGATTTATTTTATTATTTGAGTGAAGTTGAGAGAAAGAAGAAGTAGGGCCCAGAGCAGTCTCCATAGTTGTACATCATTAGTTGTGACGTGGTTTCACTCCACACAGGTGGATGTGAGGCTGTGCGAGGTGGGAACCGAACTGGGGTTGTCCCACATGGGAGGTAAGAACCTTCACCACCATGCCATCCTGGCAGTTACCAGTTGTACCACAATTTAGCATACGAGTTCGCACGGGTTGGGGCTGGGAATTAAACCCTGGACCTCCCAATTGCAAGGCCAGTGCTCAGCTGCTAATTATCCCCACAGTCCCCACTTTTTCTGAATATCTAAGGTGCCATATTTTCTGAAATGGAAGTCTTTTCTAAGCAACTTCCTTTGGATTGTCATTTGATGCTCACAACAACCCTGGAGGTTTTGTTCTTTTATTATTCCCAATTTTAGCGATGAAAAAATTAAGCCACAGAGAGTTTAAGTTGCCTATACTTTCACAGACAGAACATAATAAAGTTAGGATTTTGACCAAGACAGCCAGCATGCAGACCCTGTTCTGGTAAAAGCATGCTCTTGGCTAAGGTAGGAATATTTGTTGTCTGAGCTCCTCAGGTTTTAAGAAAAAAAAGAAAAAAAGAAAAAACATTCACATTGTTGCTTCTTGCTAAAGAAAATTTAAGGGATGTACATTAAGCCACAAAAATGACTCATGGAAAATCCAACAGTAGTATGTCAATGGGGGTCAATGGCAATCAAATGGACAAGGAAGTTAGTTCCATACCTGAGGCACTATTTGTAACCTGTATCTAATAATGAGCAATCAGCAGGCATACCCCAACTGAAGGACATTCTACAGAATCACTAGCCTGTTGTATTAAAAAATGTAAATTCATAAAATACAGAGAAAGACTCAGAAATTGTTCCAGATTAAAGGAGACCAAAGAGATGTGACAACAGAATGTAATGTATGACTTTGGGTTCTCTTTTGTTTTTATGTATGAAAGACATTTTGAGGACAGCTGGTGAAATGTGAATAAGGTTAATAGATTTAAATAACATTATCACATCAATGTTAATTTCTAATTTTTATAATAAGAGACCTGACTCTGGTGAGCATACAATGCAATACATAGATGATATAATGTAGGATTATACACCTGGAACCTATGTAACTTGTACCAACAAATGTCACCCCAATAAATTCAACAATTAATAAAAAACAAAACAAAAAAGCAAGAAAAGAAAAATAAAGGAAATGAACATTAAAGTATTTAGGGATAAAGAGGCATCATAGCAACTTTTAACTATTTTAGAAAAAATATGTAAATGTATAATCCATATCTTTATATGTATATATACACACATCTATCTCTATTTGGAGAGAGAAAGAGGAGAGAAAGATGAAGTAAATGTAGTAAAATGTTATGTTTGGGAAACTGAGTACACAAAGTATCATTCTATTATTGGTGCAAATTTTCCCTGAGCCTAAAGAATGTCAAAATAAAAAACAAAAAACAAATTAACCCAGAAAATCTAATGGAGCTTTTTTCTTGTGCTCCTTCATGAATGCAACTCAACTGAACTTCTTGTTGTTCTCATGCATGCTTGTGTCTTTCAGTTTCTCTCTTCCAAACTCGCAATTCTCTCTGGACTTCCAGTTCCGTTCCATTTCTGAGAAGACTTTAGATTGGCCAATCAATAACTACAACCTTTGGTCACTGGATTGGCTGCCCTTGGTTTGTTTCTGACAGCAGGTTCTTTTCACTTAGTAGCCTTTGTAACAGAGACTGTGACAGAGCTATTCTCCTTACCAGGAGCCATGGACAAGCAGGAAAGCAAGAATGACTGACATTTCCAGGTAGAATAATTACAGAAATACAAAAAGAAAGGTGCAAGATTTCCCGTGTTCACAGTTCAGCTGATGGTTGTCTTGAATCAGAATGCTCTGTATTTTCATTGAGAGTAACAAATGACTTGCCTGATGTCACACAGTAAGTTAATGTTATACTCCAAAACTCCAGTGTATGTAAAAGTTTCAAATCAATTTTATTATACTAATAACAAAACTGCTTCTTTAAAAAAAATGGTTTAGTATTCATATCCTGCCTCCGTGAAGATTTCAAAAATATCCTCTTTGCTTTGTGAGTTTTACCTCTTTTTGATTTCTTGCTCAGGGGCTATACTGTATTTTAGGGTACGAGTTCAAGGGTCTAGGACTTGGCTTGGCTCAACTTATTTAGTGTTCACTGTGGTTCCATCTTATAATTTTTAAAAGCCAAAGAATGATGGTTTGCTGTGCTTTTTTTTTTTTTTTTAACCATTTCTAAAAATGCCAGCAGCTTTTATAACATTTTTCCAAAAAGACTTTCCCTAGAGGAAACTGGGAGATGTGGTTTTATTTTATTTAGGTCACTTAATCAGAAAGCAAATCATCTGTCTTTGATCATGCCCTTGCCAAGAGATCCCTAACTCATTAGTGCGCTATTAATGAGGCTGGATTTTTAAGCAGGTGTTGTTAAGTGCAATCAGAATGGCTTTATTAAGCCACAAATTGTCTTGCGATGACAAAGGAAGTCAGATTGGTCTGTGCTCAGTTAACCTTTGTCCATATGCATGACTTGGCTGATTAAACAGCAATTGATAATAACCTTCAGTCTGGCAAAACCAGAAAAAGGTGATGCCTGACGTTGGCATTCATTGTATGGGATGTGAGTGACAGCCAGGCAGTCTCTTTAATTTAGAAATCTATAATGCAATTTCAAAATTATCTAATATCACAGAGCAGTGAGAAACTAATTTATGTGTATTAACTGACATTTTGATGTGTTTGTTATTTCAGAATATAGGCATTATTGCCAAGAGAGAGTTAACGTCAAGTTGAAGTAGCTTAGATTGGCCATCCTTAGTAGCTAGCAAAAAGAAGACTGTAGTGTAGAAGATAAAATACAGTTGTTTACTGAAGGTTATTAATTTATTCAACAAGCATATTGAGTTTCTACTATGTTGATGACTCTGGTCTGATGAACTGAACACAGGTGCTGCCTCTGAGGAACTCACAATAGGGTGATAGACAGGAGCAACCATTGTACTACAATTTATTCAGTGCAACAGCAGTTCATTGTTAGCACGTGAGGAGAATGCTGTCTGTCATTCTCAGGACCTCAACTGATTAAAAAATGGGGAGGGAGAGTCAGAGGGCTGTGGGGAAGCTGTAATTTTTTGAATGTTGATTGTGTGACAGATACCTAATTCATGTTACCTCTCTGAATCTTTGCAACAGTTCTTAGGTAAATATTTCATTTTCCAGATGAGGGGACAGAAGTTCATTCATGCTTGCGTATTTTGTCCAATGTCAGTCAACTAATAAGGAGCACAACAAGGATTTGAAACCAAACTGTTATTCTCTAAAAGCCACAGCATTCTGTGGAAACACTCAAGATAAATGAAAACAAACAGAAATACCAAAATATGCACCATTTGTGCTCTGTGTGTGTGTATGTGTGTGTATTCTAATGTCTTTATTGCTTGGTTTGGGGAACATAATACATAGTCACAGTCTTGAAATAAATATTTTAAAAAATCAATCAATGGCTTCTACCTCATGGTTATTATAAATGTCCCTGTATTTTTTGCAAGTTCGCCTGCATAAGCAGATATTTGACGACTGTACCACTTGTCACAGCATACGTCCATAGCATTTAGAGGGCTTTACGAAGTACCCTGATAAAATATAAATAATCCTGGGATGGTTGTAACTTGAAGTTTTACTAACACTTATATTTCCCCACTTGGGGTCAAAGACGTTTTATTCTAGGGTGTGCTAATAGATGTGCCAAGAAAAAACTCCATTCAGTTTCAAATAGGCTTGTTTAACTGTTAGACACAATTAAAGAGGTTTCTTTGTTACTGCAGGACCTTTCAGAGCCTTTAACATGCTAATAGTTATTGTGACTTTCCCAGGAGAGAATTTGGTAGCCCAGCATTTCCCAAGTTTTCTGGACCATGAGGCTCTTTGTTCTTTGAGCCCCAATTAACACTCATAAGAATTAGTGTGTGCAGGACAGAGCTATCTCCTGCTCTATAAAAGATTAGCAGCCAAGTAACATCATAAAGAGAGCAGAGAAGAGAAATAAAGATGAAAAGACACTAATATAGAAAATAGAAATCTCAATGACTGGTTAACTTTTTTTTAGAACTTTGCTAAAACAGCTATTTAAAAATACTGAAAAACTCTTGAACAGCATGATCATGCTTGACATAAATATAAATAATATTTATCTATTAAGAAATTGCTTAAACCAAACATCAATATTTACTAAAAATATTGATTGAGTTTGCCTGCCTGACTCTTACATCTCTCTTGAATAACACTTAAATGAGCTACCGGTATACATTTTTAGGCAGTATAAGGGCAATAAAAAAATTAAATGGGGAAAATGGAACATGGGACCTTAATAAATGTAAATTTACTAAGACTTTACTTAAGACCCATAAAAGTACAAATTATTTGCAGCTGTATTAGCTATATGGTTCGAGGTTAACACTGGTTGCACTTTTTGAATCACCATTCAAAAGTATGTTTTAAGAACTGCCAACCCAAGAACAAATTTTCTAATGTACAGTCAAGGTCAACCGTCAGTTGGTCCCCAGTAGGGTAATATCTCTTTGGTCTTGTCCAGGATCCCCTACTGTTTGTCTTGGCCCTACAACATTCTGTCTCGGCCCCCATGTTCATCCCACTCTGCTTCCTGCTCTCAGCACTAGGAAACTAGTCGACATCAAATCCTAAAACTTCCCATCTACAAGGGCAAGACCTTAAAATACAGGTTATCTCTGTCACTCGAGTTCAATTGCTGTATTATAATTGTTATTGCTATAGTACTTCCTGTTCTGGTTCTGTTACTGCCTTAATACAGTAAATAACAATGGGTGCAAACTGACGTGCCCTGTATTTCCCATTGAAGCCACTGGAAGGTTTCCAAGCATACACTATAATAGTATCATTGCCTGGAAATGCCTTCTGCTCACAGGAAAAGAAGGCTGCTTGGAAGAATAAAAATGTTATATTTAAAAAGGTACCAACTTTACTTGCTATTGCTTGATAAATACTTTTTTGCATTTAAACGTTTTCTAGACTTCTTCAGGAGACCACTTAGTTCTGCTGACTTTAAAGAACTCCAGTTCCTCCTATTTAATCTATAACTTTTGCAGCAAGTTGATCTGAAAGTCACAGATGATAAAAATGATAACTGGTATTAATGGCAATGAAAGCACCTGTTTAGCCCAATGACAATCTCAATGGTCTTTCACCTACAGGCTTGCGATCAGCAAATAGATGGTGATGGTGCCTGGTCATTTGTCCATCTAATGAAACAGACCTAGCATGTGATCCAGATAAAAAGTTTTGTGGGACAGAGCAAGTGTTATCCAAGTTCTCATTCAAGGCTATTCATTTCCTTTTCAGATAATAAACAGGTTTGAATACAGATTGTTTTACAGGTTGAACAATCACAGATTGTAACTAGGATAGGTAAAAATTATTTGAGGGAAGAGGATAAGAAAAGCACACTGATATATGTTTCAATTTTTCCTAAGAAAAGAAATGCATTTACCAGATTATAATCACTTTGGTAAATTACATTTCAATGCTGAGTCATCTGTCCAGCAGTGAGGTGGTATATGCCCCTTTGAGAGATAAGTTGTAAAGCAGTGTTATCAAAATCTCTGTAGAAGAAATGCCTGGAAAGGAACCAAGAAAAGAACTTAATACATGCAGGACAATTTTAAGCTTTTGCAGTTATCTTTTAAAAAGGAAAATGACTCTAAAAATCTTAGAAAGAATCTTTATGAAATATTTGCCCTGGAAGTAACATTGCTATAAATGCCTGCCTTGTTCTAGTCTTCACTAAAATTGTGTGTGTGACCATCAGATGAATAAAAAGATGCAGAATTCAAGATGGCCTCTCTGAGGCTCAATTGCATTGAATAAAATTACAACTATTTTGCTGCTTAAGTCTACTCATTCTCTCTATGAGGTGTTGCACTTCACAGTTATATGAGAAGCAGTGTGATATACTCAGAGAGTGGCTCTCAAAGTGTGGTTCTCAGACCAGCACAGAAGCCTCATCAGGGAACTTGTTAGAAAAGCAAATGCTGGGGCCCTACCCCAGATTCAATGAATCAGAATCAATGGTGTTGGAGTCCAGAAATTTGTGCTGTAACTGGCTTTCCATGTGATTCTAGCTCAAACTATAGTGTGAGAAACTTCCTCCTCAGAAGCTCTCTGGAATTAGGATATTGCACATCACCGATTAGCTGGGTAAAAATAGACAATTCCCCTAATTTCTCTAAATTTAATTTCTTATATGCAAATTCAGAAATGTAGGCTACATGATTTCTGATTGTGTACGTCAGTATTACTCACACATTAAAAATAAAATTCCAACATAACAGATCAGTGTTGGAAGTTTAGGTTCTGAAGATGTGATGATTTCAAAACCTTATTCTACCCTAACGGCTCTAACTTACTCTTTATGTTTAACCCTCTCAGAGCCTCAGTTTCCTCATCTGTAAATTGCAGATAATAATAGTGCTTACATCATAGATCTTTGAGAGTTAACTGCTTAGCTTGATAGTTGGCATATAAAAGGCTCAACAAAAGATAATTATTGCTATTGGGAAGCAGAGCTCTGAAAAATAAATAATGTATTCTTAAAATCATAGAATTAAAAAAAAAAAGTCCTTCAATTTAAAGCTCTATGAGTAAGACTAAGTTTTAAAACAAAATGAGAGTGTCTTTTAACATCAGATACTTATTCAAGCTATTAGGAAATTCATTGGTACTCAGGACTTCCATTCTTCTGTGGGGGAAATGAAAGTGTACATTTTTCCACATTAATTGGTTAAATTGCAATTTTTTTTAAACATGAATAAGGCTTTGGTAGAAATTTTTGTGCAACAGTGAGATGCTAATATAATGGTGGTGATTTTATTTTTTTCCTTAACAGCTTTATTTATTTTAGTTTGGTCCAAAAAAGAACAGACAATTGTTTGCACTGTATTTGCAAACAACCAACAGGGAAATCATGCATTAATTGTTCGGATGAAAGCACGATGCTACTCATATTTATCTGTGTTGATCACAGCACCAGACGGCCTGATTAGGAAAACGCTTCATAGTAGGGGAGCCTGGGCCACGGCAGCTAATGCACGTCTCTTTAATGTGAGGTGTTCAGTATCAGACGGGCTTTGTTGATCTTGTTCTTACACACAATGAGTCTGTGTGGGGAGCTATGTGCTGCTGCGCCCTGGCCTCTGTTTTAATTCTTAATTTCTTTCACAGCATCAAAAGGCTTTTCTATTCAAAAGCCTTTCTTTTTCTTTTACCCCTGAGCCTCTGCAATTGAGGCAGAACTGCAATCTACCAGCAGCAGCCTTTGTTCTGGCCTTTCAGGAGGCTGGGGAGCAGTGTGAGTCCTTTCTAATTAGCCTGTGGACCAATGAAATGGTCCCCCAAGCCAGGAAAGGCTTCAATCCCACAGCCCAAGTGGCAGAAAAGGGGGGAAAAGGCCTCTTTAATTAAGGCCCAACAAAACTGGGTAAGAAAATGGTATTTTGTTCTCTACCAATGTCTTTTTTTCAAACCCTGTAAACGCTGGCATATGCACATGCTTTTAAACGGTGCCTTCACGCTTGCCAATGTACTGCCCCTCTGCTTTGGCTAAAGATTGCAAAAATTATGGGGCCAGGAGAGTGTAGGACCCAACCACTGTAGACATTGTCTGTGTTTGCATTTTACAAGGGCCATAGGCTTTGCTAGAGGCAAACAGCTGGTCATCAGGAGATGATCTTTACTTATAAAAGTGATGCAGAACAGCCACACCTTTTCAACCTGGCATTTACATAGGATCTTCACAAATGTCATTACCGCACTGATGCCACATATGTAATAACTTGCTTCTTCCATTGCCTGTTCCTCTTTTATGTCTTTCAACTTTAATGCATTCATTTGTTCTTCAGAGACCTCTTTCGTAACTTAATACATTCAGGTTAAGAAGCTGTTTTTTGAACGTGGCACTAACGCGTTAGCATTATGGTCTACCCATTAGATATGTCCTAACTTTACCTTGCCATGCTTATAAAAATCATGAGGTTTTGCTCCTTTATTTTCAAACTGAAAATACTTTCACCATTTTAAAAACTATAATGTTTATTGTAAAAAAAAAAATACAGATAATCATAGGAAATATATTTTTAAATCACGCAAAGTCCTACTACTTAGAGATAATCACTATTAACATTTTGTGTGTGTCTGTGAATCAATCCATCTGTATATTCCCATGCAAGTTTACACAAACAGAGTGTTTTTATCCATACTCTCTCTTTACTTAATAATATATGTAGGCATACATTTTAGTCAGTAAATACATAGCATCATCATTTGTAATTGCTGTGCAGTACTAGTCTTTGAAGAATAAAAAGGCTATTATTGCATATAATTTTTTGTATTTAGTCCATTTAACATCTGATTAATTTGAGTGTCTCACAAACGTTAAGAAATTTCAAAGTCCCACTTCAATGAAGTTTTTTGTCTTTTGTAGGTAATATAGTCTAGATAGTAATATTCATGATGCAATGGAAGAAATTATATAAAACATATATGAGGGGTGACAGAAATGCACAAGTGTTTATATTTTTAAATTTCCATCACACAGAATTATTTTTCCAACAGGACTACTGCAGATAATTTATTTTTAGTCAGTGAAATCAATGCTTTCTTGAAAGCTATCTTTGTAAAAATCACAAAATTGTTTGGTTTGTTTTAAAAGTAGCCTATGTCAGGAAAGCTGGGATGGCTCAGCAGGTTAAGCGCTCACTTTGAAGCCCCGGGGACTGAGGGTCTCATCCCGGCTTCGGCCTATGAGGACCCATATGCTGAGCTGGGGTGTGCCCCCAGTTCGGTTCTTGCCAGGGCCTCTGTGGGAGGCTCCCAGCCCAGTTCCTGTCCTGCACAGCCCCGCGCCCACCTGTGGAGTGAAACTATATGGAAAACTAATGCTGTCAGCTATGGAGACTGCTCTGGGCCTTCCCCCTTCTCTCTGTCTCTCTCTGCCTCTGTCTCTCTGTCTGTCAAAAATCAATAAAATAGATCTTAAAAAAATAAAATAAAATAAAAGTAGCCTCTGTCTATATAACACCAAACATTGAGTCACTTCACTACAAAGTTAGTCAAACATTGAAATGTTTAGCAGATTTTGTGTTTGAGTTGGTCTGAGCTAGGCCTCAAGTTGACACAGTCTGAGTAAATGAGAGAGGAGAGAAGTAGAATAACCCCTTGGACTTTGTTTTACTTACTTTCCAAAATTTATTCTAAAATATATACAAGGCTGTCTGGAAAGTATCCAGCCCTATAACCATTTTTGTTATGTTGAAAATGATTGGACTTTTTTAGGACAGCCCTCATATGCTTCTCACATGGACAATGTAGTAAGAAAAGGCATGGAAGAAAGTCTAGAGTTAAAAACAGACTACATAAGCTCTACTCATAGATACTTAAAACTCTGTGGTCTCAATGTCATTATCTGTAAAAGAAGCAAAATGTCTAGAAGGAATGTTGTGAAGTTCAAACACGATACTGTCAATAGCTAGTACTTCACATTTTAATTGCATTAAGAAAATTTTTGGAGTACCTACTCTGTTTCGGAGTTTATGTGGAAAGACAAAACCAGTTTCGTTTTTATAGCTATCATAGTGTAAGGGAAGATAAATACTTTTTATTCTACCCTTCTAAATTCTTTTTCCTGGTCAAATAATCCCATTGACATGAGACAGATTAACAGAAAGAAATAATCACATTTGTTCCATATGCACATAAAGGGGTTCCATAAAAATATGTGGTGTGAAGATGAAGCAAGGCAGTTAAGGCTTATATGCCATCTTGAGAGAAAGGAGATAGTTTAAGACTTAAAAGGGGAAGAAGGCAATTCACATGAAGATGAAAAAGCAAATGTTTGATAAATAAGTGTTTGCTGGGCCATCTTTAACAATGGACAGGGGAAGCCAGGATGGCTCAGCAGGTTAAGCGCTTGCTTTATAGCCGCAGGGACTGAGGATTGAGTCCTGGCCCCAGCCCATGCAGACCCATCTGCTGAACTGGGGTGTGTGTACCATGCAGGAGGCCCCAGTTCAGCTCTTGCCCCCTAGTTTGGCCCCTGGCTCAAAGGTTGGCATGCCTTCCATGCAGGAGACCCCCAGCCTAGTTCCTGCCCTGTGTGGCCCCTACCCTACTGTGTGGAATGAAACCATGCCAAAGACTGATGCCATACAACTATGGAGATTGCTCTGCCCTCCCCCACATTCTCTCTGTCTCTCTATCTGTCAAAAACAATAAAATAAATCTTAAAAAAAAAAAAGAAATGTACACAGAGAGAACTTTGATCAAATGGGCCTTGCTAGGTTTCTCTCTTTTTATCACACACTAGTTCATATTAAACTATAGTTATCTATGATGATATTTCTCTTTATGGAACAGGTCTTCTATCTAAAGTCTATTACACAGCTAGGAAGAAGGTCAAAGGTTTTTCCTGGGCCTTTCATTTCTTAAAAATAACCAGGTTAAAATAATCAGTATCCCCCATATGGATATTCTGGAGTCCAAAACTTTGTTCCCTGTCCATGACATACAGAGGACGTACACATATATGATGTCATTTTTTACTAAAAATCTGAAATCATTGCTATGCTTGTCATCTCCATTTCATAGTTGAGGTCATTGAAGTTTAGAAGCAAAATAATGATTTAAAACCTGCAAAACCTATTAAATGTTCGTATTGAATTCCACCTCCAATCTTACTCCCAGGTTCACTGTTTTCATCTTTAAGCTACCTTTAGTAAAGATCTTGAAACAACGTGTCTTTCACCCTGGATTTACAGATGGCTAGACATCTTCTTCATATGACACTCATGAATGAAGATGCGATAGTTAAGTGTGATTTAAGGCAGTGAAGTTGTTTCTTTAAGTGATGAAAATGATTTAAGCAAATGTATGGTCCTTGGGGATCCACAGAGCAGCGCCGCTGAGTGAGGAGAATGGAGCCCTTTACAAGTGTGGAATGGAGATGAAGATACAATTTGGACAGAAAGATATTAAACAGGTAGGTGGAAGTGTGGTTGAGAGCTTGGGAGTTATGCTCGAGCTTAATTTGTACACTGTGGGAACAACACATCTGATACAGCACCTGGAGCTGTTGGCATGAGGAAGGTAGCACTGGGAAAATCTTCAGGCTCACCTATATCTAGAGGTAAAAAGGAGAAGAGCACTTAATAAAAATGTTGATATAGTCCCATTCGTTAATTTTTGCTTTTACTTTCCTTGCCTTTGAGGTCAAGTTCCTAAAGTGCTCTCTGAACCCAAGGTCTATAAGTTTAGTACCAATGTTTTCTTCTATGCCATTTATTGTTTGGGGTCTTAAGTGAAGGTCTTGAGCTTACTTTGAGTTAATTTTGGTATATGGTGACAGTTCACAGTCCAGACTCGTGCTTTTGAACCTGGTTTTCCAATTTTCCCAGCACCATTTACAGAAGAGGCTTTCTATTCTCCATTGTTTATTTTTTGCTCCTTTGTCAAAAGTATCTGTCCATATATTTATGGGTTTATTGCTGGGTTTTTTATTCAGTTTCATTGGTCTATATAACTTTTTTTTTTGCCAGTAACAAGCTGTTTTGATTATTGATGCTTTGTAGTATAGGCTGAAGTCAGGGAATGTGATACCTCTACCTTATTCTTTTTTCGTAGGATTGTTTTGGCAATTCGGGGTCTTTTGTGGTTCCGTATGAATATGATGATTTTTTTTTTATACACCTGCTTTTCTCTGGATGCCATGTGCTTGGAGTATTGTTTTCCACCCTTTCACTTTGAATCTGTGTTTGCCCTTGAGGCTGAGGTGTTTCTCTTGGAGGCAGCAGTATTGAACTATAAAGCTTCTGCACAGCAAAGAAAACCGTCAACAAAGTAAAAGGGAAACCAACCAAATAGAAAAAAATATTTGCAAACAATGTCTCTGACAAGGGGCTAATATCTAAAATATATAAAGAACTCATACAACTCAACAACAAAAAACAATGATCCAATTAATAAATGGACAGAAGACCTAAACAGATACTTCTCCCATGAAGACATACAAACAGCCAACAGAGATATGAAAAAATGCTCAACATCATTAGCAATTAGGGAGATGCAAATTAAAATCACAACGAGATACTACTACCTCATACCTGTTAGAATGGTTATAATCAACAAGACAAGGAAAAACAAGTGCTGGAGAGACTGTGGAGAAGAAGGAACGCTCATACATTGCAGGTGGGAATGTAAATTGGTACAACCACTGTGGAAGGCTGTATGGAGATTCCTCAAAAAATTAGGAATGGAATTGCCATATGACCCAGCAATCCCTCTTCTGGGTATCTACCCCAAAATACTTGAAAATCTTAATTTGCAAAGATATTGTACCCCAATGTTTATTGCAACACTGCTCACAGTGTCCAAGTCGTGGAAACAACCAAAGTGTCCTTTGATGGATGAGTGGATAAAGAAGTTGTGGTACATTTACACAGTGGAATACTACGCAGCTATAAAAAAAAATGAAACACAGCCATTGTGACAACAAGGATGGACCTTGAAAACATCTTATTAAGTAAAATAAGTCAGACTGAAAGAATCAGGAAACATATAACCTCACTTATAGGTGGAATATAAGTTTGAAAGTAACAAAGAAACAAAAACTCATGGACACAGTCAATAGTTTAGTGGTTACCTGAGGGTAAAGGAGAAGGTGGATGGGAAAGTAGGGGGGTGGGGGAGTAGAGAGAGTATCAAATATATGGTCATAAAAAGAGAGCTGATTCTGGGTGGTGAGCACATAATGCAATACATAGACAACGTAATGTAGAATTGTACACCTGGAACTTACGTAATTTTTACCAACCTGTGTCATCCCAATAAATGTAACAATAAAAAAATAAAAAATAATTGGGCAATAAAACAAGAAAAGTCTTGGGAGAAAGGCTCAGAGAAGGAGGAAAACTCAGATTCCACAGCACAATGGGAGAAGGCGGGAAAACTGTTGAAAGAGAGTGAGAAAAGCAGTATGAGGAAAACTACCTCCCGCGGGTGTAAGCATGCACTTACATACTTTCACATGTGTGACTTTATTTAATTCTTCTAATTACCCTATTAAGTCCATTTGGGGAAAAGTGCTGGGGAAATTTTGATAATCTACCCTCAATTATATACTTGTCTATCTGACTCTAAGGCCCATGCTCAATAATGTTATATCCATGCGCAGAAAATTCTGGAAAATAAGTGAAAGTCAGTTTAGAGACCATTGGTACCTTCAAGAGATAGTTGTTGGGAATGCTGGGATGGCTCAGTGGGTTAAGTGCTCACTTTGCAGCCTAGGGGTTCAAGGATTAAGTCCTGGCACTGGCCCGTGCAGACCTATATGCTGAACTGGAGTGAGCTTCCCATGTGGGAGGCCCCCGCTTCAGTTCCCACCCAGGGTGTGCTTCCCATGCAGGAGGCCCCCAGCCCAGTTCCTACCCTGGGCAGCCAGGCATTTACCTGTGTGGAATGAAACTATGTTGAAAACTAATGCTGTCAACTATGGAGACTGCTCTGGACCCTCCCCCTTCTCTCTGTCTCTCTCTCTGTCAAAAACAATAAAAATAAATCTTAAAAAAGAGAGAGAGAGAGTTGTCTCAGTTAAAAAGAAAAGGAAGAATAAGGGAAAAAAACAGTAATTAAATAGAACCAATGATTACAAATTACTTATTCCTAAAAAAACAACTGAACACAAAAAAAAGAGCTGTGTGTCATTATTATCAAGAACAATTGACTGTCTTTTAATTATTTCAAAATAATCTAGAAAAGTCTTAGAAATAAACGGTCTATTGGGGGGGGAATTATTTCTTAAGTTTCAATTCAATAATTGTTTCAATCTTTATATAACTCTAAAATGTATTGCCCTTTTAGCATTAGTGTTACTGTCCTATTATTGTTTAAAAAATAAACTGAGGCACATTAAGATGACAAGAGTTTATGAGACCAAACATAATTCCAATTGGGTAGCACCAAATGGGAAAGTGATTGGGATGCTCCACTGGAAGAAGCTAAAGGAAAGGCTTTTATAGAGCAGATTCAGAAGCAAAGCAAAGAAATTACATGATTGGCTACAGTGTAAGGTTACCTTATTTGGGAAAGCATAATTGATTGTCTGTGATTGGCTGTTGTTAAGTTTCCATTTCTTAACCTTGAGACATTTATGTGAATCAATTCTGCCTAAGCTTTATTTTGTCCACATAGGCTGCCACATAGAACCACGACAATCTAATAAACTTTTTGTTTAAATACTTTAATGATACATAACATTTCTGTTCCCAATTTGCCTTTTTATAGTAAAATAAATAACTCACTTTCCTCTAACAATCTTTTTTTTTATTAAATACTCAGCTATAAGAGCCTCTTTTAGAAATCATATTAAGATTTTACATTATTATTCTTATTCAAGCTCCTTAATGCGCACTCTGTTTTGAAACTCAGGAGCTGCCTGGAAGTCAAAGGTTGGTGTCGCTAAGGAAAGATTCTGAGGAAGGACCTATGTATAGAGTTGAGTCAGTGCCCTGGGGTGCTTGCTGCATCCATCAGAGATGGGTTTTGGTGGTTGTGATTCAAGAGCAGGAGCTCTCTCTTAGTGGGAGAGCAAGCTGTGCACAAGTAATAATGCTCCTTCCATAATGTTCTTTGGCATATTTCTTCCCACCAGTAAGTTCACCCAGGATCAAATACTGGATCAGCAAGCAAGGATCTCTGCAAGCCTGATTCAACCTGTGTAAGTACAGTAGACCTGAAAGGTCTGGTTGAAAGCCATTCTCAAATGCTTCCCCTGAAAGGGTCACAAACCTAAAGATACGATGACAGAGACAAATGTGGCAAAGGCTCCAAAGGCCATTGAGATTATAGAGCACTGTAATGTCATCTTACAGTAATGGAGGCATCTCACTACTGCCGAGAGTATGGCAAATGGAATTTTGCCCTATGATGCCAATGGTAAGGCTGCCAAGCCCTAGTGAGACAGAAAGAGTTGTCACAAGAAAGTTGCCAAGAGAAGCATTGTGTTCCACTTTTGCCTGTCTTACAAATGAAAAATTCTGTGTCTGTGTTTTTATATATTAAAAACAACAACAACAACTAAGCAACATTTTCTCTAATTCTTAATTAGAAATAGATGACCACCCACCTTATTATTCCCAAATAGAGGTAAAGAATGAAAATAAATTATGATTTTCAGCTTCAGGTACAAGTCAGATTGGGCAGGTGTACATTTGCTTTAC
>PVKE010030526.1:0-19565 GCA_004027555.1 Craseonycteris thonglongyai
TCTCTCTCTCTCTCTCTCTCTCTCTCTCTCTCTCTCTCTCTCTCTCTCTCTCTCTCTTTCTCTGTCAAAAACAATAAAAAAAAAAAGAAAAAAAAGTAAAACATAAGTATTCAGATTTCTCATAATATGAGACCTCCATTCTTCGTATATACCTTCCCCAATTTCAAAAGCTAAACAACACCATCTTTTGCAGAGCTGTATGGGAAAAGGAACTCTCACATATTGCTCTTAGGAATGCACAATGGTAAAACCATTATGGAACAGAATTTTACACTAATAATATTACATATGCGTTCACCTTTTAGCCCAACAGTGCATTACAAACACCTGAAAATACAGTTCCAACATATGCAAAAAAAATACATATTTTTTTGATGTTGTTCATTTTTTATTGCAGTATGTTCTATAATAGCAAAATAATTCAAACATACTCAGGCAAAGCTACACAATGAACTATTATGAAACTGCAGAAAGAATGAATGATAAAACTCACCATGAACTAATATGAAAAGAACTTCAAGTATATTTTTAATTAAAAAAAAGTCACAAGAATATACTTGCTATTCTATTAGTAATTAAATAAATATTTAACTGATTCCTGAGCAAATTATTAAATTATTTCTTTAAAAATTTTATTAGGATTTATACCTATTATTTATTATAATCACATAGCGTATTTAAAACCATAAAGTTATATGGCTTACCAAGTTTAAAACAGAGAATGATTTTAATGTTGATGTACACATGTAGGTAACATTTTATGGACAAATCTACAAGTTTTATCCACACAAAAATAAGGAATGTTTCACAGTCACTTTTTCAAATATGTGTTATTTCAAAATGGAATAGTGCTTCTTTTCAAATGTAGAACTGTGATTTACATAGATGGAAGAGCTTCACTTTTCATGATTAAAAAAAAATATTAATATGGACATTTAGATTAATGTTTAATAGAACACACATTGCTCAATTGAAAAAAAGGTAAAAATTAAAACCACAGGGGATATGATGAAATACACAGGAGCCAGTTTAAAGTGGCTCCATTGGCAAAATTTGGGACAATTTGTTCATTAAAATGAACAACAGGAATAGATTATATATCACTTTGAATAAAAAAAAAATTCTTCTACTAGCACGAATATTACTACTATTACCAGTGCTATTTCTACTGGTAGTACTATTATCTAAATGGAAGGAACAGGGGTTAAGGAAATTTTCTCATTAATAAAAATGACACCTAATGAATAAAGAAGTGTAGGAAATAAAAAAATATAACTATTTTAAAACCAGCATAGTACTACTTCATACAAGATTAATCAAAGTATGCCTAAGCCATTTTGTGAATATTATTTGGCATATAGGATGTTTACTCAGTCTCAAAGGCCCCAACCATTTTATTGTTGTTGTTATATAGAAGGAAAACTTTTGCCTTTATACCACTTAACCAAATTATCAAACTCACCACTGCTAATAGAACAAACTGGTATCATCTGTCAGATAATATAATACTTTAGAAAAGGTGAAATATCACTTTTACAATATTTGTTTCTTTAACTTGATTTTATTCCCAAGAAAATGAAAAGACAAAATGAAATTACAGAGCATTTGTAAAACAGTTGGCTTGGATGACTCAGAATGTCAAATATCATGAAAGATAAAAATCAAAACATAGCAAATGTGATGAGCATATGAGTATTAATTACATCATTTTTTCCTGAGAGTAAGATTTTTCAGAAGAAAATGTTGGGAAACATATGTGTCATTCTAAAAATTCTCATTTTCATGGTGTTCCAAAGAGCCACTTATTTAGCCTTTTCTTTATGTTTGTTTTTTTTAATGTATGATTTGCTACATAAACTAATTTTAATGAAAAAAAAGTGAAATATTTAAATTTCTTTGATTTGAACAAATTTCTACATATTTAATTTTTATATTGATTTTTATAAACTTATATACTTATAAAAATATTTTCATTATATACTCCCTAATATTCACTAGTTTTTTTCTTATATATTTATATTTAGATTGTTATCGTGGGAATGGCAAAAATTATATGGGCAATTTATCTAAAACACGATCAGGACTAACATGTTCAATGTGGGACAAGAACATGGAAGACTTACATCGGTATGCAAATCTCTTCCTTTCAATATATAGTATGTTAGTGATAACAATAAATAGGTATTTTCAGTTATGTACATTGCTATTTCCTTCCATTATTTATATATCATTGTAAGCTAACAAAAACATGAATTTGATTATTTGTGCAACTCAATTTAATATTTTCAAAGCAACAAACTTTTAAATAAATAACTCAGTCCAGCACATATTTATTGAGCATTTACTGTATGTTCTGATCTGTAATTGATGCCATAGGGAACAGTAACAAAAACTGAACATACATTTTGGTTCCATCTTCACAGAGGATATGGTCATATTGAGAAAACAATTACATAACTTGATAAGATAGTATATAACTAAGGGATAAATCTTGTGTTCATATAATCCAATTATATTATTATGTTCTCATAAAAAATTGTTAATCATAAAAAATTAGTAATTTACCATTTTCATGTACATACATATCTTAATATTCCATTAACTGCTAAAATCTTAGACAAGTTTCTTTGTATAGCCTGGTTTTGACATGTGAAATGTTTCTATAGTTAAAAATATATACATAGTTGGGAAAAAAATCTATATAATTCAGAGATTTAGAGATTTTGACATTGAATGTATTCACAGAAAAATAAGTTATTTTCTACTTGACCCTAGTAATAACACTAATGTGTTTGAAATTACAAAAGAAGTATGAGCCATAGTTGTGACATAAAACTGATTTTTAATAAATATCCAAGAATATATGCACTAGAATGAAAGATAAAAATGTTAGTGTCATTTGATCAAGTATATGGTTGCTATATATGAGTTATCTCATTTGACCATCACAATCCTATATTGAAGATATTTCTAAACGTGTGAATAAAAATTTTAGGACTCAGAGAAATTGAGTAATTTTGCATCCAGTCCTACTTTAAAGTCTTTACTCTTTTTCAAAATGTATTGCCTTTTAGATGATATTGTTTCAGTTAATTAACTTCACAAACAGATAGTGATTATTCTAAAGCAGTGCTCTCTAACACAAATATGAAATTTACATATGTAAGCTACACGTGAACTTTTAAGTTTTCTAATAGCCACATTTAAAGAAGTGAAAATTAACAGGTAAAATTATTATTAAAAATACATTTTATTAGTCCAATATATTTAAAGCTATTTTATTTTAATATGTGTTCAATATAAAATTATTGATGAGATTTTTAAGTTATATTTTTTATATTAAAGCTTCAAAATCTGCTGTATGTTAAAAATTATAGCACCTCCCAATTTGGAGTAGCCACATTCCAATTTCTCAGTAGTCACAGCACAGATAGCTAGTACCTACTGTATTAGACACAGTAGCTCTAGGACTTCAAAGATAAGCAGAATTCTGCCCTTATAGATCTCATACTCTAGTATGAAATGCCAGAAAATAGTAAATTCTTATATCATATTATAAATGTCATGGGAAAATTGCATATTTTATGCTGTGGGACTGCAAAGAAGTACCACCCAAAGCCTTAGATCAACCTTTTGGCTTCCCTGGGCCAGTTTGAAAGAATTGTCTTGGGCCACATTTTAAAATACAATAATACTAACGATAGCTGATGAGCTGAAAAAAAAGGCCACACAAAAAATCTTATAATATTTTAAGAATTTGTGTTGGGCTGCATTCCAGGCTGTCCCAAGCCATAAGTTGGACCTGCCTGCCTTTGATGGTCAGGAAAACTTTCTAGACGAAGAAACATTAGCTGGGACACACCTGTAAATAGGAGTTGGTAAAAGAAAGTGTGAGAGGAAGCATATGTCAGGCAGGAAGAACAGCTTGTGCAAAAGCCCAAAGATTACAATTTTGAAAAAAATATCAGAAATAATTTTGGTAAGTTTGAAACATAGTGTAAATTGTTCAGTGTCCACAGAAAAGGAATTCTCCAGTGGCAATATCATATAGAACTCTGTAAGCTGTAAGAAGTTTCAGTTGTATCCTAGGCATTAAAGGAATTAATTTAAAAGTTTTAAGCACAAATTGGCATAGTTAAAATTAAGTGGTGATGTCAGTACTGCTATTTTTTAAATAATTTTTAGAAATATAGTGGGGTGGATCTAGCTCTTACTGACTTATAAGACTATTCTACCAACTCTGCCTTCAATCATTTCACATTGGAAGGTGGACATTTTCATGGTGGAATTATTTACACTGTAGGAATCAGCAAGGACAACAAATAAAGACCCCACAAATACACACCTTAGAGTGCCAGTTAAACATTTAAGATCATACCATTGGGGATATGTGACATGTTTATTCAGGTATCACAGAGTTTATAACAATTCATTAAGTTTGACATGGCTTTTGGAAATAATTAAAAGTTATTTGGAGATGATTTGTACAAAATTGATGAATGATTATGTTGTATGGTACCATTCTGGTTTA
The DNA here is from genome assembly GCA_004027555.1 of Craseonycteris thonglongyai. Lineage (NCBI taxonomy): Eukaryota > Metazoa > Chordata > Mammalia > Chiroptera > Craseonycteridae > Craseonycteris > Craseonycteris thonglongyai. The sequence goes on from PVKE010030526.1 coordinate 4,532, forward strand.
GAACAAACTACAAATGTGTAAGGAGGTAATACAGCATGGTGGTTGTGAACGGTGACTCTGGAAAGAACCATGTGTTCAAACCTTGGCTTTACTGCTTATAAGCCATGTAACTGTAAACTAATTAATTGTCCTCTATGTATTTCAATTTCTTCAACTATAAAATAGCATAATATTAGAGCCTGTTTTATTAGGTTAGTCTAAGATTCTATATGTAAATCACATATAATAGAACCTGGCACAGAGTAAGCACTTATATATACACTTGCTGTTATTTTTTCAGAAAATTAGTTTGGAACAGTAGTCTAAGTTTCCATGTCCAAGTTTTCTATATTTAAAATCACATTAATTACATTCAAATATTGTAGTAATTATTAATCCAAAATAAATTGAGTTTGATGTATAGTTTTCATGATGTAGAATGGCCATGTGAAATTTGACATAATTAATGTTACTGAAGTAAGTATAAATATTATTATTTTATAAGTAGGAATAGTTTTATAAAGTAACATACAATAGTTTTGCTTTTATTTATACGTTTAATTAACATGTAAACTAAGAAAGACGGAAGTGTTACACATCTAAAAAATTATATTGTGTAATTCTATGATCAGTGATACTTTAAAATTTAACTATTTTCTTACACAGTATTGGTTTTTCAATGTATCCTATACTTCATCATAGTAATTTTGCTAATGATGTGTCATATGTTTCTGAAATATAAAAAATACTTTTGCAATGGCTTTGATTTTCTATGTATTTTATAACCTTGATCTTTGTCATCGCATCTCTTTTGTTGGCACTGTTTCTTCATTTCTATGCGCAAGGGCATTGTTACCTTGCTACTGCAGTTATTAAATAAAAGTCACACAATCTTTCATTTTATCTATGCTTATTATGCAGCCCTGTTCCAAATTCTTGAGTTAGAAAAAATGCTTCTGAACTGTAAGAGCAACAAAATAAATGTCAAACAAAAAAAAAAAATTTTGCCAGTTGATACTTGTGTTGTATCTATAATGAGTTATTTCTAAGGGTTATATCTTCTTGGTGACATTTTGTTTCTGTTGGACTAAATAAGCATCGTGTATATTCAGAGTTTGTTGTTTGTGCAGCCACATCTTCTGGGAACCAGACGCTAGTAAGCTGAATAAAAATTACTGCCGGAATCCTGATGATGATGCCCATGGTCCCTGGTGTTACACAGGGAATCCTCTCATTCCTTGGGATTACTGCCCTATTTCTCGTTGTAAGTATATTTAGTGATCATTTTCCAGTGAAATATTGTAAATATATTTCATCTCCTCTAAATTCATATCTTAATCAGAAGTGGAAAGAATATAAGAGGGCTGTAGATGATCCCCAAATGAGGATACACTCGAGAACAACAATAACACACACACACAACTTTTTTTCATTTTTAGTCTAGACAAGCAGACATTCTGCTCACTATTTAAAGATTTTTTTCTTCCCTTAGGAGATTCTCATTTGGAATTCATAAATAAGAAATAGTCATGGTTCTAGTATGACTGCTCTAGGCTTACATCCCTATACCCCTGCCACCCATATACCTATTCAGCCTCTGAATGTAGCAGAGCTCTCAGCAAAGTCTCCAGCCCCATAATAGACCAATAGTAGACCTGAGAGAGTGGTGTTTGCATCTTCTCTGTTTTTTAGCCAAAGACTAGGAAGGCCAGAGCATTCTATGGACTTCTCTGAGCCCAAGATTATTTTGTTAAAAGAGTGTACTGTGTCAGTTAAAAGATATATGTAAAATATAAACAGAGGTTCCAAAAATATGTATAAACATTTAAAGAGATGTTATCTGAGTATTATTTTTCAAAGTTGAATTGAATTATGGTAGAAATGTGTATTGTAGTATGATGTTCACTCAAAAGATGCCATTAATCAAATGAATGCGAGTGTTATTACCATGTGACAGGCAGGACAGTCAGAGAAAATGACAGGAACATGGCTGTCCAGGAGCGCAAGGCCATTTTGAAATTCGAGAATGTTGTGGAAGTGCAATGATAATGAAGGCATGAGTATGCAACAGAACATTCAGCATGCCTAACAATTGCATGCATTTATAAAAGTTTGAGATGCACAATAAATTGAAATGGCATGCACAGTGATACAAGTGGGCACCTTTGTCAACATTGCTCAAGCAGTAGTTTGCCATAATCTGAAGTGACTGGATGCTGATGGAAACCACTTTGAGCACCTCTTGTAATTGCAGAAATCAAATGTTACTTGTATTCATCTTTTATTATCAGTATATGTTGAGTATTATAATTTTAATACAGTAATTTCCTTTCTTAAAATGTATATACATTTTTTGGCACCCTCTATATGTCTGTTATATTTCATATAAAATAGCTCCTATATATCAATAAGAAAAAGATGAGATAATTTAGGAGAAAAATGAAGAAAATGAATCTTCAAGAATAAATATAATTAATAAACAATTGAAAACATTCACAGTTAATAAGAAAGATGAAATGATAAAAACATAAAGAATAACTTCTACTTATCAGGTTGGGGAATAAAAAAGAAAATGATTGTTACTGCCCAATATTAGTGAGAGCTTGGGTAACGTATACTGTGTTATATTGTGAATTGGTAGTCCTGTCTGAAAATAGGTTGAGGAAATGTATCAGGATTTTCAACCTCAGTACTACCAACATTTTGTGCTAGATAAATCCTGTGGAAGGCTGCTTGGGCATGATAAGATAGTATTGTCTCTAACCTGTATCCACTAGATGTCAATAGCATACCAATCCCTCCAGGCTTGACAATAAAAAGTACCTCCAGACCTTGCCAAATGTCCTGTTGGAGTGGGAAAAATAACCCCTATTGAGATTCACTGATGGAAAGCAATATAAATTCAGATGGGAATATATCCTCAATATGTTACTGAGTGAAAAAATCTTATTATAAAACTGTCAGAAGCATGAATTCATATTTCATAGCTCCATGTTAGAGCAACTATCTTTAAACACTATGTTATACTACCTTTTTGTTTATAAAAAAAATTTTTTGTAAGTTCAGTAAGAGTGTATTTTAAGAATGTTTTTCATGTGAGACAAAGCCCCTAGCAAGTACTTTACCTTGAAAACAGCAGCAAAAATACCCACATCAAAAAGGGAGATTAGATTGAAGAAATGAAGTTTGCTTTAAAACATAAAATATAAAAGGTATGTTTGTATTTTTTCTTAATGTATGTCAAATTAAAGAGAGAGTTTCTCACGTTAAGTGGAAATGCTTGTCCTGTTTCATGAAACTTTAGCATAAAAAGGCAAACTTCTTAAATATAATGTTAACTAAGTATATCTATAATTAAGATTTGTAATTCCAAACCTATTATTACTAAAGGAATTACTTATAATAAAAAAAATTATTTTATATGTTTGCAAAAAAATACTATTTTATATTATTATATTTTGTTTCATCAGCTATAATCATAGCCTTTAAATTGGTAGTATTTCCCTGGTGTCCTACTTTTCCCATATTAGGGCTTCATAGATCCTGAAAAAGTTCTTCTACAGAAGATGTCTTTTAAGTTTTAACACTAAAAAAACAGGCAAACAAACTTACATCTCTGGCACATACACAGAATCTTTTAATGGTTAAAAGATTATATTTTAATTATTAATTTTAACCACATGGTACTTTTTTATTAAGTTTCTATGATTAAGAGTAATATGGGGAAGCCAGGATGGCTCAGTGGGTTAAGCTCTCACTTTGTGGCGCCAGGGACCAGAGATCGAATCCTGGCCCCGTGCGGACCCATATGCTGAACTGGGGAGTTCCCCCAGTTCAGTTTTCTCTCTGTCTTTGTCTCTGTATCTCTCTCTCTCTCTCTCTTTCTCTCTCTCTCCCTCTCTCTCTCTCTCTCTCTCTCTCTCTCTCTCTGTCAAAAATAAATAAAATAAATTTAAAAAAAAAAGAAGAATAGAGACTCCCGATAAATTTAACAATTAATAAAAAAGGAAAATATATTAAGAAGAAAAATAATAATATTGGCTAACAAAATAGCCGTTGATCTAGGAAGAAGAAAAAAATGTCAATGATCTGATTTTTATAACAGGTTTTAATGCTTTTCCTACAGAATTCCTGATTTATAAAGAAATCCGGATCTGGATTTATAAATCCAGATTTATGAAATTAACAGTAGCTTAATTTTAGCACATTGAGTAAAATGTCCCTGTGCTTTGGATTATAAACCTAACTGACACAGTACTCTAATAATTTAAGTTTTCAAACCACATTTTCAACTAACATTTTAAAACTAAAAATTGTAATGTGCAATTAAAAGACTTTAAGGTGTTGCTAGTATTTGACTAAACACTAAATAACTCATTTTTATTTCAAGGTATTCTGAACATTAATTTCAATAAATATTTTTACACTATAGTTTTTCTAACATATTTATAATTAGGCTTTATTTACATTTTCCCATTAGTGAAAGACTAATAACATTTATCTTTAAAATATCTGAATTATTATTTGTTTAACTGCAGAAACTATATAAATCATTTTTGCACTGTATATTTCTAATGCAAAACGTTAAGATTTTTATTCCATTTAAAAATGTATACAGAATATTTAACATATATTTTAAAATATTCAAATATGCAAATATAAAACTGTAGAAATACATATACATTTGTTTATACCCATATACACTCAAAATATTTTAGAAAATCTGAAGTTTTAACTACTGACAATGTAGCAGTTAAGAGCTTCAACTCTAATTTTCTAGCTCTATCTTTATAATTGCCTTAAGCAAGTAACATCCACCTGAGTTTTAAAAGATTTCTTACTTAATTAATTTATTTATTCACTTATTAACAATTTAAAATTGAGCTGCTATTGTGTGCAAAGCCCTATCTAACATGTTAGTTATACAATAATATGAACAATATTTCTTACCTTCAAAGCATTTCAGTGTAGAGAGGAGACATTTATGTAAATAATTGCAAATATCATTTTATAAATATATATATATAATACAATATTAAAATATATAATGAAGATGTGAGCATAGATATATGCCTGGAGAAATATGTGATGTTCATAAAGTTTCGAACTCGAATCAAAAATTTAAGAATATAATCAAAGATTTCTTTTGTCTTCAGCAAGAGTTCATTTTCATTCTGAGACCATGAGACCATTTAAACACACACCACACACACACTTAACTACTCTTCTGTAGTTTTTCTTCTTCAAATTAAAGTTGAATCAACATAAAATAAGACATGTTATATACATTTTTTTTTGTCTGATTTGATTACTGTGGTAGAGATAGTGGGAAGAAAGTAAAGGAGGAAAAGTGAAAATTGTATTTGATGGTAAAATTGAAAATGCCTAGAAAGAAGGTTTCTAAGGTTTTGCTCAAAGTGCATAACAGAAGTAAGTACCTGGAATACTTTTAAAAATATTATGAATTTTGAAAAATTAATAATATAGACTTCAACCCAAAATCTCCAGAAATCTGATTTTAAGTGGTATTTCAGCTTGTTCTAAAGTCTGAGAAATGTTAGCTTACAGGAAATTATATATGTATATATAGTCTCAAGTATTAATACCTATCATTTAATATTAACTATTAAAGCCCACCATTTATAATATTTATATATTTTTAAAAGTTAAATATTTTAGTAAAGTACCAGGATGAACTAAATACTTTGTTGACCTATTAACTTGATGCTCAGAAATAAGAAACTTGATATGCAATTAAGGATGAAATAAATAATCTAGTCTTTCTCATAAGGATGATTTAAGGAATAAATACTTAGTTTTTAATTTTAGAATTTTCAAGTTATTGACTTGAGTGGAAAAACCAATATCCTTGATGTTTTAATGACCCATACTTGGCCTCAATTCTTATTTGTACTATAAACTAAAACACTGACCTAAGCTGACTCTAAGACAAACCCCTCCTCCAGGATAAGCTAAAAGGAAAGAGAAATGATGAAATGTATATGGTTGCCTTTATCTTTATTTGTTTAAAATGCCTGTAAGTGAACTTGAAGAAAAACTATTTAGCATGTATTAATTCCCTCTAAGTTCCCCATAAATAGCAATCAAATTTGCATCTATTACAGAGGAATCCACATACAATTATTGTTTTGTTGCTGGCTTATTTGAGCTCAGGGCATTTCCAGGGACTAATAACCAACTGGGTCTAAACAGTGCCTGACTAAACTCTGTGCCATCAATTCTGAACAGTCAGATATTAAACTCCAGGGAATGTCTTTGTGCTTCCTGTGTTACTGTATAGGTATTTTCAAATCCTAGCATCTTTCAAGCCCCTCTTTGTAGCAATTAAGCCCCAGTAGGGAGGTTATGAAAAAGGAGTAAATTATGAGGTTTCAGTCAGAATTAATTTCCAGTTTCTAGTGTTCTCTTTTTTCCATACTTTATTTTTTAATAACATATGAAAAAAACAATATTTGAAATATTCTAGGGGAAGCCGGGATGGCTCAGTGGGTTAAGTGCTCGCTTTGCAGCCCTGGGGACGCAAGATTGAATCCTGACCCCGGCCCATGTGGACCCATATGCTGAACTAGGTAGTTTGGTTCTCACTGGGGTGAGACCCTGGCCCAGTTCCTGCCCTGTGCAGCCCCATGCCCACCTGTGGAATGAAACTATGTGGAAAAACCAATGATGTGCAACTATGGAGACTGCTGTGGGCCCTCCCCTTTCTCTCTGTCTCTCTCTCTGTATCTCTTTCTCTCTCTGTCAAAACAATAAAAATAAATCTTAAAAATATATAGTATAACAAAACAAAATTATATTGTTATTCTTTTTTTTTTTCCATTGATGACTTTGATTTCTATCTCCTGGAATTTTTAGTTTTCTGAAACGTGAAGTTTCAATTATACTCAATCACATTTTTTAAAAATAATTTTCAGTAAAAAAAGCAACAGTGCAATATATATATATATATATATATATATATTATATTATATATATATATATATTATATTGCAATATATATATATATATATATATATATATATGAATGGCACAAGCAAGCAATAGTAAGCATTAGTGTTATTCAATAAAATATTCAGGGTTTACGATGTTGGGCATCTTGGTAGAATGAGGCACTTGCTTGATGCCAATAGGGAACCTACACAGTCATAAAACAGAGCTTTCCTCACATCAGTCAACACTATTTGGCACATTCATTCAATTTTGTCCAGTACAAGTGATACATAATTATTCAAAAAAGTATGATTACATTTTGTTTTTGAATAAACTGTCAAAAATTATAATAAATTACCCAATTCATGCAAATTTGGATTTCAATATATATCTTTGGTTCTATGTAATAAAAATATGTATGTATGGATTATGCCTTTATGTGTGTATGTGTGTGTGTGTGTGTGTGTGTATATATATATATATTTTCTTTTTTTTTTACAGGTGAAGGTGATACCACACCTACAATAGTAAATTTAGACCGTAAGTAATATTTTTAAATATATAGTGGTATGTTTGAATCTCTGTGTGTCAAAAATGACATCATTATTTTTTCTTAGAAAAATATCTTATCACTATATTAATTTAACTTTTCTCATAAAAAGTTTATTTTTTATTTAAGTTTTTTCCTGTATTCATATGTAATGGAATAACAAAGGCAATAGCATAATAAATATCAAAATTCAATTCTCTATCAGAAAATATAAGATGTTATATTTAACTTCGAAAAAGCATTTATATTGCCTTTAATTTGAAGCAAAATGTATATATATGGACCTTTACTATCCTTTAAATTCAGAATTAAACTGGAAAAATTGAACACTACACAGTGTCTCTATCCTGCTCTGTCTTTAAATTTCTTTGCATGCTTTACTAGGCAAACAATTACACGATCTGACAGGTTCAGTAAATCCTCAATTTAAGAACATTTGTTTAGAGCTGCTTGTTTTTAATTTTCACATATTCTTGACCAAAAGGAAGTTACTAAAATGTTTTGATTTAGAGTCCACTTATTTTTTTCCCAAGCTGAAGGAACTATTGGAAATCTGTTTTAGACCATGGACAGGAGTAGAAAGGAGAAAGAAACACAAGCAGAAGGTCAGGAAAAGTTTACTTGAAAGAATTCTGTATTATGTCATTTAGATAGAATGATTTGGACATAATAGTTATGTCATTTGATTACAGTTTTAATAAATATAATGTTGGTAACCTGTTTCAAAATGGCTCTGCATTTTTACTTTACAACTTCAGATGCAATAAACCAAATATATTTTGTTTTTTTGTTTTTGTTTGTTTCACTCAGGATATTGATTTCCATTGACATTTAGAAATTACCACTATAGATAACATTGTTTCATTTTATGTTGAGGTTGGTGAGGGAAAACAAGTAGTATTAGACCTGAAGAACTTGTACTTAGTGCTGGGTGAGCAAAGCCACTGTCCTGGCAAAGCTGTTTACCCAGAGTTGATTCGTTTTTCTGTGTTACTCATCTACCTAGATGAGGATAACAAATATTTTGGGCGTGATTTGGACCTGTTGTCATAATACTTACTTTTTTCCAAAAAAAAAAAATGTTCTGACACAATACAGTAGTTACATTTTTCTAGTTACCATTGCATTTAAGAAAGCTGAGAGGCAGAGTATTTAAAAATGTTTTATCAAAATGTTATGTTTGGTCCTCTTTTTAGATCCTGTAATATCTTGTGCCAAAACAAAACAATTGCGAGTTGTAAATGGAATTCCAACACGAACAAATGTAGGATGGATGGTTAGTTTGAAATACAGGTAATTATTGATAGACACAAATCATCTATATTTGGCTTATTTGAAAAAGGCATATTCCCAGCAGTGTGTCCTATGTGGTCATTCAGGGTATGCCCTCCACATTGGGCACCCATATGAGAAGGGTACAAGAGGGGGCTGGTGACATTCTGGTTGCCAGAGAGCCCTAGATTTTACAAATGTGTCTCCAGAGAGAGTGAATTATTTATTTACTTACTTACTTACTTACACCCACACACAGAGAGAGAGAGAGAGAGAGAGAGAAGGGGAGGGCCCAGAGCAGTCTCCATAGTTGAACATCATTAGTTTTTTGGGTTTGTTTTTTTTTAATTTATTTTACTGTTTTTGACGGAGACAGAGAGAGAGAGAAACAGAGAAGGGACAGAGATCAGAACAGTCTCCATAGTTGTACGTCATCACTTTTCACTGCACACAGGTGGGTGGGGGCTGCACAGGGTGGGGACCAGGCAAGGGGCCTCCCGCATGGGAGGCATGCCCGCTCAAGCCAGGGACTGAACCAGGGTATGAGAACCAAACTGGGAACCTCCCACATGGGATGCGTACCCCAGTTTAGCATGTGGGTTTGCATTGGCTGCGGCCAGTACTTGATCTTTGTTCCTGGGGCTGCAGAGCAAGTGCTTTATCCACTGAGCCATGCTGACTTCCCTCATTAGTGTTTTTAATATAGTTTCATTGCACAGGTGGGCACTTGGCTGTGCAGGGAAGGAACCAGGCTGGGGACCTCCAAAATGGGCCCTGGCAAGAACTAAACGGGGGGCACACCCCAGTTCAGCATATGAGTCCGCATATACAGTGGCCGGGATTTGATCCTTGGACCCCACGGCTGCAAAGCGAGTGCTCAACCCTCTGAGTCATACAAGCATCCTGAGAGTGATTTTTTTTTTTTAATGTTCACTAAGGCCCCATATATGTTGCTATTGTCTTAACACATGATGCCAGTTCTGATTAAAAGAAGGACAACTGCACACAGTACTTACTTATATCCTGATATTGTCATACTGGTCTTAATGTGTATGTTATTAATTTCCCAAACTAAATTAGAATACTTTGACTTTATATTCTAGCATGCCTATACAGGGTCATATCAAATATTCTATTTGTTTATGATTTTATTTTAGTTTTTTCATTGTCATATAAATAAAAAATAGCAATAATTTAAATTTGAGAATATGTTATCATTAATAAAAATATTCATAAACAGTACTGAAGGTTGCACAATCTTGCTATTATAATATCCAGTGTGGATAAAAAAATCTTAGTATGTTTATTTCTCAGTGTAACTAAGAATCAATGACATGTTCTATGTAAAATCACTACAAAATATAGTTATATAAAAACTAAACTTAGTATTACAAGAATTAAATAATGAAAATGGGAGTTAAAATTTGATCTTAAAATTTTCAGTTTTGTACCCACCCTGATGGCCCTATATCCATCCACCTGTATGAAATGAAACTATATCGAAATTAATAATGTACAATTATGGAGACTGCTCTGGTTCCCTTCCCATCTCTCTGTCTCTCTGTCTCTCTTTCAAACAATAAAATAAATCTTAAAAAATAAATTCACATCTTTAAATTAGTGATTCTTTGCAAATTTCATAACTCTAGAATAAAAAAGTTATGCACATGTGAATTTATTATTACCAATAGAACATTACACAAGGATACTTCTTTGAAAATCTCCAAGGAGAAGCAGGTGAAATTGTTTTTCATCCAATCAGAGTACTATAAACTTTTAGAAAAAAAAAATTCCTTTTATATCCAAGACTTTAGTAAAAACAGCTGTTTAGTTATTCTACCAAAACACATACTGAGAGGAACAGAAATTAAAAGTCGATGTATACTCTTATCCTCTTGTGTGGTACAGACCATAAATAACTGTGTTCTTAGTCTGGGAATCTTCTTCTATTACTCTCTCAAGCACTGAACATCTGTACTCATTGGAAATGTAAATTGTGAAAAGTTGTACTTTTGTCATTTCTCTGCCAAAAATAATGAATTTACAGATTTGGGATATCATCAAGTATTTATTATTATTTACAAATATTTTATAACTTCCTAGATGATAAGTCTTGCAAAAGTATTTTAATTTTATTAATGAAAAAATATATTGCTGGTCTTAATGTGAATAAATTTACTCAAAGTAGTAATTGTCTAAATGAACATATCAAAACTAAATAATAAAAATTTTAAAAAAAAGGATAGTGTTCAAATTTCATATATTGCTATCACCACGTGTTTTTTTAGGGTTTAGATAGAAAATCAAATTTACGTTAATCAAACACTGCTTTTAAAATAGGTCTACATTGTTTTTGTTGTTCCTGTTTTTGTTAATTCTAATGATCCTATATTTGTAGCACACACTTTCTATCACAAAGAATGGATTTTGGTGTGTGGTCATAGGGTCCCTTATACAAAAGCAAAGTTGATTTCATAAAATTGTAAACACATTATGAAGAAATGTGATAATAACTATAATCACCAAGTATAACCCTTCTGATATAAGGATTATTCATTTATTCTAGTTGGGCTAATTTCTACATTTTTGTCTCACACGTATTCTTAACAAATGTAGCCATAGGTTTTGCATTAATTGGCAGGCAACCTTCCCGCACAGATGTTTGTTACTTGTTTCTTCTCTTCCCTCTTCCTCATAGAAATAAACATATCTGTGGAGGATCATTGATAAAGGAAAGTTGGATTCTTACTGCAAGACAGTGTTTCCCTTCTCGGTAAAGTGTTTCTGAAACTAATTATTTGTTTTGGGCATTTAATATTATGTGTGGCTTCCACTTAGCTTTTAGGTTTACCATATGTATGCATTTAACAGAGATTCGCCAGCATGAGGTGAAAAAAACTAATTTTTTCTTCTAGATTTAGCTAACAAAACTTTCTTTGATTTAATTACTGTTTACTTACTGAGTACTGTTTCCCACAATTGGCATTACTCTCATGGGGAATGGGGTGAGGGGATTTGTTAAAATTATGTAAATAAATTTTACCCAATGCCCTCCTACTTGCATACTATATTTTTAGATAGAAATTATTTTTCTAAATTATTAAAAATATTTCTCAATCCTCACTTCTACTTTCTTACGTAGATCCAGCTTCAGAATCAGACTAGGAATAATTTTCAATGAAAATTAGTCTTAAGGAAAAGATATGGAGGCAGCACTTGTAAGCTTACTTGCTGATTCTCATTAAGATTACACTGATTTTGTTACTATAGATGTGCAACCCCCATTAAAAAAACAAACATAGCTGAGATAAAAAATAATATTTGTAGTAATATTATAATTCATGTAGCTTTACCTGAAAATTTTTCATAAATAACTTATTCTTTAATAATCATAAGCAAAAGGATTTTGAAATAGCCATTTAAATTTTCAGCCACTTGTAGGCTCTTCCTGCTTATATGTGCTTGTAGCAGTCAGAATTTTGCATAACAAATGTGTTGCTCTTTTTATAGTTGGAATCAAATTTTAAATTTAGGTAATTTATCTGTCCTTAAAAACTAAAATAACTACATGTATGTGTAATATTAAATGTTTTACATCATATCTTACATTTTGATATTTTATTTAGAAACAAAGACTTGAAAGATTATGAAGCTTGGCTTGGAATTCATGATGTCCATGGAAAAGGAGATGAGCACCGCAAACAGGTTCTGAATGTTTCCCAGTTGGTATATGGCCCTGAAGGATCAGATCTGGTATTACTAAAGCTTGCTAGGTTAGTTTCTACAAAGGTTTTGTATTTTTAACCAAGACTGGACTTATTGAAGCTTTTTCTTCAGCTATGTGGCTACTCTTTTCCTCTCATGTAGGTTATAAAATTATACAACGTATTGTATGTATGAGGTCTGACAATTAAGTTCTAGAACTTGCCACCATGTGCTTATGTGGGCAGCACAGTACGAACAACTTGGTAAGGTTTCAGAACCTGTGTCTCAGCTGTGTTAGTGTCAATGTGTGGCAGTGTCTTGCTGAGTGGCATTCATATTGTTGCATGTTTTTGTGCGCTGTTGGGAGAATATCAGAGCTTGAATTAGAGCAACAAACAAACATAAACTTTCTTGTTAACTTGGAGAGAGTGGAAGTGAAATCAGGTTTATGTTAGTCCAAGTTTATGGGGTTAAACATTTTTCTGATAGAAGAGAAAGCATTAATGGTGAAGAGGTCAGGGTGACCGGTAAAGAGCAGAACATGGCAAACATTTGTTGATTATGAGTCAAAATTGCCAGCTGGCTGTGAGAAGCATAGCAGACCAAGTCGTCATCGATAGAGAAACAGTTAGGAAAAATCGTCACTGAAATTATTGGTATGAGAAACGTATGTATAAAGGTGGTTCCACAGGAGTTCACAGATAAACAAAGGCAGAGAGTCAAGGTTTGCCAAGACCTTTTGGAGAGGCAAGACATTGTTTTGGCCTGTGTTATCACTGGTTATAAAACATTGGTGTACCAATACAACCCTGAAACAAAGTATCAAAGTGCACAATGGAAGTCAACCAATTCACCACAACCAGAAAAGTTCTGTCAGTCCAAATCAAGAGTCAAAATGATGTTGCTAACCTTTTTAAATATAGACATGAATTTGTATCAACTGGGTAAACAGTCAACCAAGTTGAATATTTGGAAGTACTAAAAAGGTTGTGTGAAGCATTGAGACAAAAACAATCTGAACTGTTTGCCAACATCTTTTTGCTCTTGTATCACTACAATGCACCAACTCACACAACTCTGTCTGTGAGGAAGTTTTAGCCAGTAAACAAATAACTGTATTGGAACACCCTTTCTACTCACCTAAGCTGGCCCTCAATTACTTTTTTCTTTACATGAAGATAAAGAAAATATTGTAAGAAAGACATTTTTTATTATTCGTTAAATTTATTCAGGTGATATTGGTTGGTAAAAATTACATAGGTTCCAAGTATACAAACTTACATTACATCATCTATGTAATGCATTGTGTGCTCACCCTCCAGTCAATTCTTTTTTCATCACCATATATTTGATGCCCAATGATATATGACTAGATAAAGAAGTTGTGATACATTTACACAATGGAATATTACTCAGCAATAAGAAAAGATGCAATACTGCCATTTGTAATAACATGGATGGACTTCAGATCATCATGTTAAGCAAAATAAATCAGACTGAAAAAATCAAGAACCATATGACTTCACTTATATGTGGAATATACAACTGAAAGGAAAACATTTTGATGACATTCAGGACATCAAGGGTAATATGACGACAGCTTTGATGGCCATTACAGAAAAAGAGTTCCAAAATTGCTTTGAAGGGTGGACTAGGGGCTGGCATTGGCACATAGCTTCCCAAGGGGAGTACATTGCAGGTGACTGGAGTAATATTCAACAACGAGGTATAGCACTTTTTCTAGGATGAGTTTGCAAACTTAGTTGTCAGACCTTGTATATATAGTCTATATGCATGTATATGTATTTGTATATGAACATATACACATTTAAGCATTTTCAAAATTTTCAAAGATGTATAAATGAATTAGACAACATCTAATGAGACTTCTGTAAAGCCAAAGCTTACTGAGCAGTTAATTATATAGCTTTAACAGGTAAAATAATTTAAAAAATAGCAGTGCCCATTTATTCTTAAGTATTAGCAAATAAATCATAGCTCTACAACCTCTTATAGATTTCTACATTATATAATAGACATTTTGTTTTTCTTCTCTTTTTCAAGAAACATAACTTAATTCGAAATGTCATTAAATATACACTGCATCTAATATATTAATTTTGTGGTAAAGTCAATCAAGAGTATTACATTTATATTTTCTCTTTTCAGACCTGCTGTCCTGGATGATTTTGTTAGTACAATTGATTTACCTAATTATGGATGCACAATTCCCGAAAAAACCACTTGCAGTGTTTATGGATGGGGCTATACTGGATGTAAGCTATTTTTTTTAAGATAAGGCAATATCATATTTATTTTATAAACTGAAAGTAACAAAGACACAGAGACCTATGGATACACTCAATAGCTTGGTGATTGCCTAAGGGAAGGGGAGGAGGGGGGAAGGAGAGAGGGAGGTGAGGTGGGAGAGGGCACCAGCATTATGGGCACTCAATAATTTGGTGGTTACCTGGAAAGGGGGGAGGGGGGAGTGGGCACCAGATATATGGTGGTAGAGGGGGAGCTGATTCTGGGTAGTGGGCACATAATGTGATGCATGAGTGATGTGATGTGGAC
>PVKE010030527.1:0-19570 GCA_004027555.1 Craseonycteris thonglongyai
CATTGTGTGCTCACCACCCAGAATCAGTTCTCTTTCCATCACCATGTATTTGAGTTCCCCACTCCGCCTACCCTCTGGAACCACTAAACTATTGTCTGTGTTCATGAGTTTTTTGTTTTTGTTTTTGTTTTTTTCTAGTTTGATTGTTCATTTATTCTGTTCTTTAGATTCCACATATAAGTGAGATCATATGGTATTTGTCTTTCTCAGTCTGACTTATTGTGTTAGCATGAAATCTTCTAGTTTCATTCATGTTGTTGTAAAAGGTAAGATTTTAATCTTCCTTATGGCAATGTAATTCTCCATTGTGTAAATGTACCACAGCTTCTTTATCCAATAGCTTATTGATAGCCATTTAGGTTGTTTCCATATATTGGCTATTGTGAATAATGCTGCAATTAACATAGGAGCATATATATATATATATATATATATGACATACTTGGAGAATAAAGTATTCTGACTTCATAGAATTTTTTCAGTAGTAGAATTATATTACAAATTCCACTTATATATATATATATATATATATATATATATATATATATATAACACTATATATATAGTATAAACACTATATATATAGTGTTTTGGATTTCTTTGGATAAATACCCAAGAGTGGAATTGCTGAGTTTTTGGATTTCTTTGGATAAATACCCAAGAGTGGAATTGCTGAGTCAAAAGGTAGTTCCATTTTTTAATTTTTGAGGAACCTTCATACTGTTTTCCGTAGTGGCTGGACCAACTTGCAGTCCCACCAACAGTGAACAAGGATTATTTTTACCACATCCTCACCAGCACTTGTTGTTGGTCAGTTTATTAATGATGACCATCCTGACAGGAGTGAAGTGGTATCTCATTGTTTTGCATTTCTCCAATGATTAATGATGTTGAGCATCTTTTCATGTGTCTATTAGCCATCTGTATGACCTCTTTGGACATACAGGTCCTCTGTCCATTTTTTAATTGGGTTGTTTATTTTTCTGGCATTGAGTTGTATAAGTTTCTTATAAATTTTGGATATTAACACTTTATCAGATGCTTCGTTGGTGAATATCTTCTCCCATTCTGTAGGATGTCTTTTTGTTTTGTTGATGTTTCTTTTGCTATATAAAAAAAAAATTTTTTTTAGTCTAATATAGTTCCATTTGTTTATATTTTCCTTTGCTTCCCTTGCCTGAGGAGATATATCATTGAAGGTATTGCTAAGAGTAATGTCTGAGAGGTTACTTTTTATATTTTATTCTAGGAGTTTTATGGTTTCAAGTCTTATACTTAAGTCTTTAATCCATTTTGAGGTTCGTTTTGTATAAAGTTCATGAAGGTAGTCCAATTTCATTTTTTTTTTAATGTACATATCTGTTCAGTTTTCTCAGCAGCATTTGTTGAATAGACCATCATTACCCCAATGTAAATTCTTGCTTCCTTTGTCATAGATTAATTGGCCATATAAACCTGGGTTTATTTATGGGATCTCTGTTCTGTTCCATTGGTCTATATATCTGTTTTTAGGCCAACACCATGCTGTTTTGATAACTGTAGCCTAGTAGCATAATCTGATATCTGGTAGCATGATTACTCCAACTTTGTTCTTTTTCAGGGTTGCTGTGGCTCAGTCCAGTTTTCTAACTGGCAACCTGTTTTCTCCTCCCCTCTTCCTCTATCTGGCAAACAACTGCTTACATTGTGAAAGTCAGGTCAGAGTCTTCCTCTGGAATGCCTTTATTGATTTCCTTTCCTAGGTGGCTTTGGTTTTTGAGAGGGTTCCTTTGTTCCTCAGCTAGAGAGCACTGCCCTAAGCAAATTTCTGCCAGAGCTCTGTAATGCTGTAATGCACTCACAGTTTCCTTGTTGGTCTTCACTATTGGACTACAAGTACCTTGAGGTCAGGGAACAGGTCTGATGAACCTTTGATTCTCCAGTACCTACCCAGGATAATGTTGACATTTTGTAGGTACTACCCTGTATCCCTGAAAATACGACAGTGTCTTACCCTATTTCCCCGAAAATAAGACAGTGTCTTATATTAATTTTTGCTCCCAAAGATGCACTAGGTCTTATTTTCGGGGGGGATGCCTTATACATATTTCAGCAAGAGGCAAAACTGTAAGTAGGTCTTATTTTCAGGGGATGTCTTACTTTCAGGGAAACACAGTAGTAACATGAATGAAGGAATGAACCTGAATTTTTACATTGTTGAAATTTTGGTACATAATAAATTATATTGCCAGTTTCTTTTTAACCTATCATTTTATCTCAGGTGATTTCCATACCATTGCAGTTAATATTTTAATGGTTTTTTCATAGTCCTTTCAAGGTTAGTGCCACCCCAAAGAACTCTGCAGTGATGAAAATGTCCAATATCTGCCCTGTGACATGTTGTTACTGAGCATGTGAAATGTGGCTAGTGTAATTGTGGGTTTGTAGTGCTAGTGTAGTGTAGTTTTTCCTGTTATTTAATTTTGAGTAATTTAAACTTAAATTGTCACATGTGTCTAATGCCTAGTGTAATGGACAGTAGACCATAATTTCTGACTACTTCCTTTTGAGTAACAAATGAGACACATTTATAATTATCACATTGTTATTCAAGGGAGTGGTACTTGAAATGGTGGTTAAAATATTTTAATGTCTAAATATACTAATCATCTCCTCCAAACATTTTTATGATCTTAATTTTTTTGAACACTTTTATATATAATGCAAAGATAAATATTAACACCCATCCATAGAATGAATTCCAGGTTCATTGGCTTTAGTTAATTGGATATTGTGAAATATGACTACTGGTGCAGTTGTTTACTGATGCTTCAAATTTTTGTACTTACGAGGGGCAACCTAAAACTCCTGGAATTGCCTTCTGGAGGGCAGACCCGTGTAGTACAGGTTTCCCCTGCTAGGTGAGCCTTCTAGGAACCCATCTGCATCAGTATACCCGGTGGTGTTGTGAGAGGCTGTGCTTGGCTTCAGTGAATTAGTTTCGAGACTCTTTCAATATGTTTGCCGGTTTCATGATGGGTGATTTACATGAATAATGTGTAGCATGATAATGCACCTGCCCACACTGCACTGAATATTCAGCAGTATTTGACCAAAAATGCCATGATCCCTGTGCTCCACCCTCTCTATGCATCTGATTTCACCCCAGTCGATGTTTGTTTCCACGGATGAAAAACATCCTCAAAAGGAAATGTTTTGCTGATGTGGAAACAAAAAACAGTAGAAACACTAAAAGCATCAAAAGTGATGAGTTCAAAACTGTCTTACACAGTGGGAAAGCGTCTCACTAGATGTATTACATGAAACAGAGAGTACTTTGAAGGGGACTGAAATTTAAACATGTAAGAATAAAAACACAATTATTTTATAAATTCCAGTTTTGGGGGATCCCCCCTCATATCCTCTGCAGAGCTTCCTATTATTTCATACTATCACATGGCTAATTTAAAAGTTGGGCTTTTATTTTTTACTATTTTAGCAGGGTGTCTGATTTATACATTTTAATACATTTCTTATATTCCAGTTCTTAAAAATTATTAAGTATACTGAGTAGCATATGTACACATCATATGAAAAGGTCTTAGGCACAGTGTCAACGGGAAGACTATTAAATAAACTTTGCCAGATGTGCCTCTCTAAGTAAGATTATCTTTCTAGCCATAGACTAAAAGCTTGCTCTTGAAGATGAGTTTCATCTGCTTCCCACCCACTTTGAAAGGTATAGTGCAATCCACATTGAATCCTTATTTAAGCATTTATAATCTTGGAAATATAGCTCAAATGTGTTTTCCAAGTAAGAAAACTCAAATAGCAGAAAATTATTGTTGCTTTTGAGATACCAAATATCAGATTATTGCTTTCATTAGTGAAAGATTGCCATCATTTCTGTGACTCTTATGTCACAATTATCCACTTAGACTTGCATCTACACTTAAGTATTCAGTTAGTTATTTTAGTTAGTTATATTTTATTATATAGTTTCCATGTTATAATGTAATCAAAATACTGAATTATTGAATAAATGTTTGCAATTTGGGCTAATACAGTAGTTTCTCAGTTAACTGGCACCCATGGAGATTGGTAGGTGCTGGATGGATATAAGTAGTCTCTCCATTAACCGGAACTCAAACAACCGGCACTCTGATGGCTGGTTGCTTGAGCTCTGGTTAACAAAGAATCTGTTGTATTAATTTTGAGGTGCCAGATAAACAAGATCATGGACTAGCCAGATACACATATATTATGATAGGCAGAATTTTAAAAATATGCACCACTACTCCCTTCCTCTGGTTATTTAATCAAGCACAAGTCTAGGGACTGCTGTGAAAGGACTTTGAGATGAAACTATGGTTACTAATCAGCTGACCTTAAAATCAGAAAGTTATCCTGAATTATGCAGGGAAGGCCAAAGTAATCACCTGAGCCCTTAACAATAGAAGAGGAAGGCAGAAGAGTCACTCAGAGAAATACAGTAGATGAAGGGATATGACAGGAGGGGATATCAGAGCAGTTCTAAGCAGGAGAAGAGTTTTTCACGTTTACTCTGAGATACAGAGGTTCAAGTGTAAGGACCTGCAGGAGACCTCTTGGAGCTGAGGGCCGTCTCCAGCTAACAGCAAAGAAACAGCGACCTCAGTCCTAGAAATGCAAAGGACTGAATTCCACCAACAAACAACTTGAATGAGTATGGAAGCAGATTCTTCCAGCACCTCTGATAAGAGCCCAATCAGCCAATACCTTGATTTTAGTCTTGTTATATCTGGAAGAGGTAAGCCAGCCCAACCACCCTAGATAACCCACCTACAGAAATGTGAGAGAATAAATTTATGTTGTTTCAAGCTGCTTTGTAATAATATTTTACAGCAGCACTAGAAAACTGCAAATACTAAATTAATTATTTGATGATCTGGAGTGATATTGAAGTATACACAGCTTTAATGTTTATTTTATCTGTGAACCAAATATGATCTCATGTTAAAATATAAGGTTTATTTTTTAATGGAAGTGTTTCAGTGTTTCCTAATGTTAAGCTACCTTTATACCTATATCCAATTTAAACGTATGTGATAGGAAGAAATACATTATAGGAAGAAACTTGTAACTCACTTTGATTCCAATGTTTGTACACTATAAAACCAAAATATATCAAGAGTTCTTTGAGAGTAGGGAACATATCTCATTTGTCTTTGTATCTGTCTCTAGGTAAGTACATTGTAGGCATTTAATGCTTCTTGAATTGTTGTATATAATGGTTTGTCTTTTTCACTCTAGAAAAAAATTTACTTAAAACCATTTTTTTTTTCCTAAAGGTTATGCTTTCTAATCCAGTGCTAAAAAGCCCAGTGAATTTGGAAGCAGCCCAAATGCTGATTAAAGATGAATCTATGTATAGACAAACAGTTCTAAGACTTTTCCAGACGTCATTACAATGTAAGAAGTGCCTATTTATTGTTTTTTGCCAATTATTAATCATGCATATATAGTAAAATAATCTAGCAAATAACTGTTTCCATTTTTGGTACTGGAATTGTACTGAGATCTCCTACTGTACCCAACCAGCATGGTCCTTCTTAAAATATTATCAAATATCATAAGCTTTGTAATTTTAAATGTTATGTCACATGGGTGGATGGTGCCCAGTGAAACTGGTCTATCCATCATAAAGATGTGACATCTAATTTAACTCTTTGACCTATAATGGATATCTCCCAGATTTCACTTGCACTACCCCAGATCTCACTGATGTGGGATTCCTGTCCTTTTGATTAGCAAAATGTTTAGCTATTTTTTTTCTGGAGAATCCACCTGCCCTCAGGTATTCCTTCTAAGTCCATGTGAAGATGGCCCCTGCGACTCTTTAGTCTTTCTGCTCAATGGACCAATGTTTTCCTGATACCCTTGGTTTACTCACTGTCATCCTGCCAGTGACCCCTTCAAGCCTCTTAACTCTATCTCTTCCATTGCTCCTGTGCTCTTTCAATAGTTAGCAGAAGAATGCTGGTGGCTCCTTATGCCCAGAAAAGTTTGCCACAAATGAGGGCTGGACCCCTAGTGACATAGTTGTCTCCTTTATGTCCTGTCCCTCCTCTCCCAGCAGTGCACATAAACCTGACATAGTAGCTGCTATCATTACCTCTTCACTCAGCAGGCCTTACTGTTCAAACTCATTCTGCCAAACTCATCTCATGTGCTTTCTCTCTCAGATATCCACTGCCTCTTTTTCCAGTCTCTCTAGGACCCACCAATCCATTAGCTAGAATTGTGACCAAGTTCAAGTGCTCCTCCACAGGGCTTCTGTGTCCAATGCAAATCAAGCAGTATTGATCAGGTATCTTTTTCAGTGTCTTTAAACATGTCATGATTGCTATGGAGTTTCTCTTAACATTCCCTGACAGTTCTGAGGCTGGTTTGTACATAGGAATCACATTGCTTCACTTTGCCCACCTTTCTGACCTACCAGAATACTGTGGTATCCACTGCTGCATCCTCTGCACTCAGTAGTTACTTGTGGAATGAATGAGTGAATGAACAAATGAATGAAAGAATGATACATGTCACTTAACCTTTTTGAGCCCTCCAGTGCTGTCACTGAAAAGAAAGATTCTATTACAGAGCTCTTGTGAATATTCTGGTAAATGGAAATTTAAAACGGTTTTAAAGAATTTCCTACAATAAATGATTCTGTGCAATCAGTTTTGTTTCTGCCCTGCTTAGAGAAAAGATGAGAAGAAAATTGAAGGAAAACTGGCCCTTTCTTTTGTCCTCCTGTCAGCCAGCCACCATCCATCACTCTTTTCAGCTCTCCAGCTTTGCCATCACAGAGCACAGAAAGGCTGGAATTGCCAAGTAACCCAGCAAATGAGCCAAAAAGAAAAGAATGCTTTAGCAGGTTTTGGTTACATGCTCTCGTTATGCTGGTGAAATCTGTGGAAATCCAGGCAGTAACTAGCTATCAGCTTGCTTGCCCTCTTTGCTGGGCTGTTGGTGCTAGCCCAGGGTCCCACAGAGAGAATGGCTTCCTGCAGCTTCACAGGGAGAGAACGTTGTGCTGCGCAGGACAGCTGCTGTGGGTGGCAAACAAGAAGTGAGAACACTCGTTCCCGCTAAAGTAGATAGTAGTAAAGTACTGTGTGGATTTCTGTGAAAAAATTGCACCCAATTAAAATTAAGTGCCTGTAACAATTTGGGAAAGGGTCTCTACTAGAATGCTGCAAGGATTGTCTCTCGTATATATATTTAATATATTAATAGAGATCTAGAAAATTTATAGAATTAGCATCACATTGTTAGATAACACAACACTGGAACAGATAATTGCATAATTGAGGAACTCAAGAGACAGCTAATTATATCCTCTCTATAGGCATTAGTTATAGGCTAGAACTGGATCCTTAGTACCCAGTGTGATGTCTGGTTGTAGGTATTAAATCAACAAATATATGACTTCACTGATAGGTGGAATATAGAACTGAAAGTAACAAAGAAGCAAAAACTCATGGACACAGTCAATAGTTTAGTGGTTACCTGAGGGGAAGGTGGAAGGTGGGTTGGGAGAGCTGGAGGAGAGTGAGGGGAGTAGGGAGGGGGCATCAAACATATGTTGATAGAAAGAGAACTGATTCTGAGTGGTGAGCACATAATGCAATGCACAGACCATGTAATATAGAATTGTACACCCAGAAACAATGTAATTGTTGCCAACCACTGTCACCCCAATAAATTTAACAATTAAAAAAATTGTAGAATGAATGAATAAAATAATACACATACACTTAGATTCTGATTTTACTTCTGGTTTACAGAGTGCTTTCACATACATTTATGCATCTGATCCTCAGCTTCTTCCTCACTGAGGACACAGAGTATCAACAGTGAAGGCAAGGCCACAGAGGGCACAAGGCAGAGCCGCAGCTCAACCTGGGCATCCTTTCCCCCGTGCTTCCACATTTAATGGGAAAAGCATAAAGCCATTCCTTTGGGACCAGAAAATTTAAAATTTCCAGTACTGCATGGGAGAGGCCTGGTTTGAGAGCAGCTCTCTTCAATGAAAAAAATTCTCAGGGAACTATTTGATCACAAGCTTAATGTGAACCAATAATAGAAGGTCCCCTTCTCTTCATGTGCTAGATTAGATGATCATCTTACCCTGCACTGGCTCGGCGCCCTCATCTGGAATAGCAGAATATTCAATTTGCAACATCTCATTTCCCATGGCTGAAGAAACTGTATATGTTTAGCTAATGAAGGAAAAGATAAGAGGCAGTTGTAAAAGCTATATTCAAATATTTGAAGGGATTTTCTATAGAAAAGGGAAATTGTTTTCTTTGTTGCTCCAGAAAACTAAAGTAAGACTAATGTTGAAGCTATGAATCAGTCCTGTGTCCCCCAAGCCTGCTAGGTTGTAGCAACTGAAGTTCAGTGTACCCACGCTTGGCCCTGCCTTGTGCCAGGACGTACCTTGAATAAACTGGAGACTTTTTCCTCATAATCAGTGGTCTGGAATTAATTTGTTATCCTAACCCTAAGCCTGGTATTCGGTATGCAGACATGTAAATACCTCTCATTCCCTAAACTTTCTAACATGTTGTTTGCTGCTCATGAAATGCTAGGTCTTTGCCTTGGCATATTGACAAGAACGCACCAGGCTCTGTGCTCACACCCAGTTGGGAGGAGGTCCCAGTGACCTTCCCATATTCTGACAGCCTCTTTTGGGGCCTGAACCTTATAGTTAGAGTGCTTATGTATACCAGACTATCTGGGATAGTATCCTCTTTCACTCCATGTTCCATTTTGGACAATAAATTACATAGTCTTTGGGTGCAGGACTGATCTTTCCGAGAAGTAAATGCCCCTATAGTTGCAGCATCCATAATGGTGATGTCCACCCAGGTCCCAGCTGGCCAGACATGAGAAAGAATTTTCTAACAATTCAAGTTGCTTAACTATGGACAAGGCCGTGCTGGCAGACAGTAAAACTCCCTATCACTAAAAGTATGCTTTTAGGACTAGTCTTCATTTAGCAGAGTTTACCGTTATGACTATTTTTTAGGAATGTTGTCAAAGAGAGCTTCTTGCTCAGTGATCCCGAGTTGGACAAGGGGATTTTTCAAGTACCTTCCAAGTTCTACTTTAGTTCATTTATGAAGCTTGGGGGAGGGAGGAGAAAAGGTCTGGAAGGAGACAGTGCAACAACTGCTTTGTCTCCTACATTCTAAGTATCACTACTTTTCTAATTTTTTTTTTAAAGAGTTACTGTTTGAGAGAGATGAGAGTGAGAGAAAGAGTGTGAGAGACAGAGAGAAGGAGGCAGAGCCCAGAGCAGTCTCCACAGCTGCACATCACCAGTTGGGAACGGTTTTATTCCACACTGGTGGATGTGGGGCCACACGGGGTGGAAACTGTACCAGGGACCTCCCCCATGGGAGGCAAGAACCCTTACCTCCATCCCAGGGGTTACCAGTTGTGCTGCAGTTCAGCATATGTGTTTGCATGGATGAGGGCTGGGTTTCAATCTCTGGAGCTCACAGTTGCAAGGCAAGCACTCAACCTGAGTTATCCCAGCATCCCCTAGTTTTCTAATTTGTTACAAAGGGTTTTCATATAAACTCATAAATCAACCCCCTCCCCACCCCCAACCCCAAATCTCCTAGCAAATTTTTATCTCTGTGTGGTTATCTAGTAAAAAAATATTCATCTTCTGTTTACCATGTTTATTTTTGATATTTTAAAACAGGATTCATATAATTTTAAAAATCTTTGCTTGAAAGAAAGTATAATATAAAAATAGTAAAACTGAGAAATGGTAACCAAGCCTGAGGTAATAGTTTTTCTCTTAGCCAGATATATCCCTGTAGCTTCTGTTAAATAAAGGAGAATCATTTTAAGAAGTTTCAGATGCTAAATAAACTATAGATCTAAATAAACTATAATATAATAACTGGCAGATATTATGACAGTCATCATACAAGAATAGAGAATTATTGAAACGTTAGGGAGATTATAAAACTTGTTTACATTGTATACTTTCATAAAACCCGTTCTTCTTATGGTTAGGAAGATGTGATAAGCATTTGATTCTTCTTCAGTTCAGGCTCCCAATGTGTTCACGTTTTTGTTTTTTTTAATACTCATAACAATTGAACAATTTTAAAGAACATTTCTTCAGTTGGAATAGTTGACATCTCATAGGATATCGGGCTTTGGTTTCTTTTCTTTTTTAGAGGGAATATTTTTTGTTGTTAAGTATAGGAATACCCCTTCCCGTTGGAGGGGGCGGGGGGCGGGGAAGTACTTTCTGGATGTCAGAGGAAAAAGAAACTTAGTCTAGTAGCATAGTTTACTCATTGAACATGGGCTTTAGCACCATTATTCAAGACCCTATTTTGTTGTTTACAAATGTTGTAACAGTGATTACAGCAGCCTTGTTACAGATATACTATTATTTACAGATGCCAGGAGATAGGAAAACCTGAGTTTAACAAGATGGTGTGTGTGATCTACTTGCTGCTGGAGTTACAAACCTCTTTTTTCTTGATTTTATTTCATTCCACCAGGTAGTCCAGTAACATTTTAGCACAGTCTCTAAGTTTCTTGTTTTAACTAAAAATGTTAAGTATTTCTGTTCTATCAAAGAAATGCATGTTCATAGCTTTAAATGACAAATAATGCAAACCAGTTTTTAATGAAATATAGCAGACCTTGGAAGCTCACACCTTTCATCACTTGAGTGCTGCCCCCACCCCACAAGGTACCAACAGCTGTCAGCACATGTAGCTGTTTCTTCCAGGATTTGTCACTATAGTCCTAAGTTTATACTAATATTGTTGGGGTTTTCAGTTTTAGATATTACTTATAGGCTTCTTCTGAAATACAAAGATTTAGCTCTTATACTGCCATTTCCACTCCATTTTTCTCCCCTGTTCTCCCAATATACTTGGTTACCTTAATATAGTTAGTAAATATTTGTCACAAATGAGCCATGAATGAGTGTACTCCTTTCATAGTGTAAATGGCCCAGGTTTTTCTTCCCTTTTTGTTTCTATACATCGGTCATCTATTCCTCCTCTAAACTTTCTGACAAAGCTGTAAAATAGCTCCCAGGTGGTCAGCTGCCCCACCTGCCACCCCACTGCACAGATGCCCTTCCCGGGTACTCCATCTTTTTCCAGTTCTGAGCTGGTGGGTCTTCCACAGGCGTCCTGGGATGACCCCTCTGCTGCCTCCTGAACTGGCGCTACTACTTGACTCCTTACTGTCCTTTTGGTGCATTTGTTCTCCCTTCTCTTGAAGCACATCTTCTAAGAGCTTCCTAGTCTGTGACAGCTAAATCTTTTCATGCCTGACTTTGCATGCCTGAAAATGTATGGATTCCCCTCTCAGATGATCACAATTTGGTTAAATTTTAGTTTGGAAAGAATTTTTCTTTCAGAATTGTAAAGACCCTGGTGCCTTCTTGTTTCTGTTATTGCTCTTAAGAAGCCAGATTTGGGGAAGCCGGGATGGCTCAGTGGGTTAAGTGCTCACTTTGCAGCCCCAGAAACCGAGAATTGAATCCCGGCCCCAGCCTGTGCAGACCCATATGCTGAACTGGAGAGTGCCCCAGTTCAGTTCTCACTAGGGTGAGACCCCGGCCCGGTTCCTGCCCTGTGCAGCCCCACGCCCACCTGTGGAATGAAACTATGTGGAAAAACCAGTGATGTGCAACTATGGAGACTGTTCTGGGCCCTCCCCCTTCTCTCTGTCTCTGTATCTTTCTTTCTCTCTCTCTCTCTCCCTCTCTCTCTCTCTCTCTTTCTCTCTCTCTGTCAAAAACAATAAAAATTAATTTTAAAAAAAAGAAGCCAGATATTATTCAGTTGTCCCATTCTGTACATGTGATATATTTTCTTTCTGGAAGCTTTAAAATTTTTTCTCTTTATTCCTAGTGATTTGAAATTTCTTGTTGTTTCTTGCTGCACTTCTTTGTTGTTGTTTTTCTTCCTCATTCATCAGGTAGGACATTTGAGAGGCTGCTTAAATCTTATTTTTTTAGAAAAGTTTCTAGTCCTTTAGTTCTGGAAATTTTTCTTATGCAATTTTTCCCCTATTTTCCGCCTTCATTTTATCTGTTCTCTTTTTTAAATATTCAAATACTTGGATGCAGGATCTACTAATCTGATCCTCTAATTTTTAAATATCTATTTTCTCATATTATCCATCTTTTTGTTTTGTTTTTTGTTGTTGTTTGTTTTTGTTTTTGTCCTATATTCTGAAATATTTTCAGAAAAATATGTTTCTATTGCCTTTCTCCTTTGTTTTAGTGGTTATATTTCATGATATTGACTATTCTCAAATGTCTAGTGATCTTTGATTATCATATGATGGACATATAATGAATAGAAATCAACCATTAAAAAAGTTGGAAATATTTGAAGGCAGACTTGACTTGTTGGTGGTTTTATTTCATTATAGTGTATTTAGTGAGGGCATACCATTAATTAGGCTTGACTATTTCCCCTGAGATAAATTCTCCAGTCTTGTGCCTGGAGAGAGATGCTAGCTGCTTACACGCTGGACAAGAGGAGAGTAGGAATCATATCTGTTCAATATGATTTATTTGATTTAGTCCCTTACCGTACATATGCGTATTCTGCTCTCTGTCTAGTCTCCTCTAGTCTTGAGTCTCTCTGACTCAGTTTCTCCAGAGATTAAACTTCCTTCTGCCTGGGCAGTGATGACCCTCTGCTTGCACAGGATGAGGGTATAAGTCTTAGGTGACTATGCTGCTTCTCTCACCTTTCAGAGGAACCTGGTACCTCCATTTCCTGAATTGTTTCCCAAGCCCTGAAGTGTACGTGAAAATCTGCTTTGCTTTTTATTGACCGCCCCTCATTATATAGTTGAGTTTCAAATTTCTATGGCCTGCTAAGACAGTTACCACTTGACATCTGCTTGCCATCTTGGAAATTTTTGTCATCTTTCTTTTGCTCTCCTTGAGGTTTTATACCTTATTTTTTTTTCTTTCCCATTTTATTGTGGCTTTAGAAAGAGTATACATAAAGCTATGTAGTCAATCTTCCAAGTAAATCAAAATCTTTTTTTTTTTTTTTTGACAGTGAAAGATGACAGCTCTGAGTCATCTAAAGAACCAGATAAACTTATCAGGTACCGGTAAGTTTTTCTTTATATAAATCTGTCAATTTATTTATTAAAGGGACTATTGATTTAAACTGTTTACATTTTTTTTTAGGTTATTTTTATTGTTTGAGAGAATGTGTGTATGAAAGAGAGAGAGAGCCCAGAGCAGTCGTCATTGTTGTACATCATTAGTTGTGACATGGTTTCATTTTATACAAGTGGATGTGGGGCCACGCAGTGTGGGAACTGAACTGGGTGCTTCCTGCATGGGAGGCAGGAACCTTTGCTGCTGCCATTTTGTTGGTTACCAGTTGTGTCCCAGTTCAGCATATGGGTTTGCACAGGCCAGGGCCGAGATTCAATCCCTGGACCTCACATCACAGTTGCAAGGCAGGCACTCAACCTGCTGAGCTATCCTGGCATCCCCTATATTTTTACTAATAATTGAATTTTCATTTTTTTAATTTAGAGAAAGAAGTAAATATATTTTCCTCTTACCATAACTTTTAAAAATGTTTCAAGAAAGACTGTGGAAAATTATTTAATTCTTTCTGGGCTATTGAATTAATATTGAATGTAATTATATGAACTTGCCTATTCAATTTTTACTTTTTATTGTTGAAAAGGAAAATGTATCATCAATATAAATGGGCACAAACCATTTTAGATTGCAAAAATGCAAGAAACTTAGAAGATAAGATTCTAGAATCTAGAAGAAAATGGTGAGAGTTAGGGCTAAAGTCATTGTACATTTTTGGAGACAACCTGACAACATGGTATCAATTCAGCCTTGAGCACACGAACAAGGCATAGGCCAATGTTCTCATATGTGGTTCCACAGCATTTGTTTCTTGAGCATTTCCACCAGCCTAGTGCAGTAGTCAGTCAGATGTAGAAAACAGTCAGTTCACTAGTGTTGAAATAATGCTTGTTTCAGCTCATATTTTCTTTACTGGCACTGAAAATGAGGAAAACTAGGTAAATTAAGTGGCTTCTGTTTGTGAAAGTGTTGGAAAATTGCAAGAAAGTAAGCATGATCTAGTGAGTAGTATACTAGGTTGGGATTCAGTAGAGGACATTGCTGCCCCTTGAACTTGTCCACGTGAAGAGAAGAAATTGACCATCCTGGCACAAAATTGACCTGTGATAAATAGTTGTTGAGTGCACAAACACTGTTCTATAAAACATAAATGTTGTGCCCCTACAATATCACAAACTTCTTTCTATTTGTGGTATAATTATTTGTAGTACATAAAGATACAATGCCAGCATTTATGAATAAGGCAGGAAGAGCAGACCAGAACTTCTTTTGGTCCCAGCTTTAGGAGGTACTCAGAACCAAAGCAAGGATAAATGAAGCCAGAATCAGGTCTGATTTGTGGTGTTCACCTAATACTAGCCTGGAATTTCTAGAGAATCTCTAGAACTTGATGCAGTACAATCTAGATTTCAATGATAGTCTATACTCCTAGTATATACCAGGCTGCAGCTTGTTATGTGGCAGTGAATTCTAATATTTAACCATGGTACAATTATTGTAGACTAAAGCTCAATTATGTCTGCCCTTTAGTCTTTACATAGAGCATTCACAATGAAGTCTTACAGAAATGATTCAAAGAAAGATGTGGCTCTTTGTATTGTCAGACTAGCACCATGTGCTAGAACTTCACTTCATGAGCTAAAAGAACTAACCTGGCTATAAAAATTGGATTCCAAAGACATAGTCAGGCAAGTGAAACCTGGTTTCCAGAAGACATAACAAAACTTAGGCAAAGTTTAGTCAATGGGGTAGAAAGAATATAATCAGGGGAATCCAGCTAATGTTCAGTAATTGAAGATGGTTTAAGCTTGTGCTTGAGAAGATATGGGGCAGCTTCTGGGAAAGCATCTACTTTTCTATTTAAAATGCATTCACTGAGCATGTGTTTGGTGTAAGGCCCTGTGTTATATACCTGTGTTTCATATTACACACCTGAATAATATGTCATCTCTGATCATGAGATTTATACTCCAAAATTGGACACTCTCCTTTGAATAGGTGGCACTGCAAGGCATATGTATGCCAGACTGTTGGCCCCACAGAACCATACAGGGAGCATCTGCTACCAGAAGGAGTAGTTGCAAAGCCACAGGGCAAAATCAGAATCATAGCTAAGGGGGAAATGCTAAGGTCACATGGAATCATATTTAAAAGGAGTCATATTGAGCAGAAATTTCTTCCCCTGTAGCCTGTGTTTTTTCTAGGCCTCATTTAGAGTCCTTCCCTTTTACACTAAGTTATCTATCACTGGTACCACCTCTGTTAAGTGCAATCCAACATTTCACTGGGCTGTGCCTGTTAATTGTTGTATTACACTAATACCTACGATATAATGAGTGCTATTATAAAGGTAAGATCAAGATGCTGGGGGAGCATAGAGGAAGAAATATGTTAGTAAAGCTGGGAAGTGGGATGGGACATGTAAGATCAGCTTGCAGGAGGAAGTGGCTCCTGAAGGTAGAATAGGAATTCATCTGGAGGCAAGAGAAGAAGGGCATTCTAGGCAGAGAGAATAGCTTATCAAAAGCATGGAGCTATGACAGGGCATATTTCCCACAGCCTGAGCCAAAGGAAGGTATGTTGACATCCAGAATAAAAAGTGAAAATGAATCACAAATGCCAGATATGATTGAAATGTATCAGGAGCTGAGATACAAAACCAAATGGGGTAAGGGAAAGAGAATCGGTTACTATAATAGATAATCAAGAGAAGACAGAAGAATGAGACAGAGAAGGTAACAATGCTAAATATACATGTGTATGGGGTGGGAAGGTGGCTAAGTCATTTAAAGGGCAGATACAAGACAAAACTTGAGGTATCTAGACAGAAAAGAGCATAATATTTGCATTCCATATTCAAAGTTCTAAAACAAGTGAGTGACTTTGACATAGCAACCCCACTACTAGAAATTTATCTTTAAGGATATCATTGGACAAGTGTGTAAAGATAGGTTATAAGAATGTTAATCATAGAATTCCTTAAAATGAAAAACTGGAAACAGAAAGTATAACCAAGTGAATTGATTAAATACATTTGGTTTAGCCACATAATGTCCAAAATATATATATAATGTAGATTGTGGACATGATTCTGCAAACTCATGCTTACTAACATTAAAAGTAGGGGAAAACAGTGGGTTTTAAATATTATATACATTATCTCTCTCACACACACATGCACACATACACACAGGCAGTCTAGCATGGCAAGTGAAAGAATTCCATGTTCTCCATTTACTAACTGTGGGACTAAGGCAAGTTAGTTAACTTCTCTGTCTCAGTTTCTTTATATGTAAAATGGTATCAATCTTATAGATTGCTATGAAGATCAAATGATTTAATACATATAAAGTATGTATAACAGCACCTGATTAAGGGTTAGCAAGAATTTGCTATTATTAGGCTTCTGGTATCAAATGATAATGACAGCATATACTATTGCTTGCCATACTGCAAACCCTACAAATTATCTTTTTAATATTAAAAAAGAACAATAATGAATACATAGCTATAGTCCAAAACAAGGATTCTCTCAGGGTATTAATAACAGGAAAATATTCCCAAGAGATTGAAAATTTTTTTAAAGATTGATGTTATTGTTTTGAGAGAAGGTGAGAGAGAGAGGGGGAGGACCCAGAGCAGTCTCCATAGTTGTATATCATTAGTTGTGACATGGTTTCATTCCACACAGGTGGATGTAGGCTGCATGGGGTGGGAACTGAACCTGGGGCCTCCACATGGGAGACAAGAACCTACACTGCCGAGCCATCCCAGTGGTTACCACTTGTGCCAAAGTTCAGCATATGGGGTTATGCAGGCTGGGACTCCAGACCTCATGATTGCAAGGCAAGTGCTCATCTGCTGAGCTATCCCAGCATCCTCAAGACTGAAATCTTTTAAAAGAGATTGAAGGAGGAATCCTCAGATCAGGGCTCAAGTTCTACCCCAGAACTTGAGAAAATGTTACATCTAAGGGCACTGTGCCTGTAAGCGTGAGAAGCTCAGTATCAGGAGACCCAGAACAAGTGACAGAGTGATTAATTGGGATATGGCAGCAAGAGCATTGACCTTGTCCATCCCCCAGCCCTCCCTCAGATGAGGAACTGCCAGTAGCAAGGGTAGGGTCTGTCTCAGGCAGGAGCAGTGAGTGTGTGGACTGGGCCTAGAAGGCATGCATCCACACATGACACCAGAATGCTGACGGTGGCTATTTTTTAGCCAGGTGGTCAGAATTTGACATGGTGTTTGATAACTGAGTCAGCATAGAAGAAGGAGAAACTGTAACTTTAGTCAGAAGGGTCTCAAGAATCATGGTAAGGTCAACTTTCACATGACAGTACCTTAAAAACTCAAGATTTGTGAAATAAAAAGAAAAAAACAGGAGTGAAAAATTGGGAAAGAGTGATACCTTACAGGTGTGCTGGGATTTTGGGCAGAAGGAATAGTTAATGCACAGACCTTAAACTGCATGCGAGCATGGTGTGTTAGAGGATCAGAAAGAAAAACACGGGCTAGCTGCAACACAGCAAGGGGAAAGAGGAGAGGGTTAGGCCATGAGGTAAGAGAAATCAGCAGGGTCAGATAACCTACAGCTTGTAAACCAGGTAAGGAATTTGGATTTTATTAGCCTTGGGAATTGGGACACAGTTGCAGAGCTTTTAAGAAGGGGAAAGACACAATCAGATTTAGATCTTAAAAGGACTGTTTTAACTGCTGCAGGGAGGAAGGATGGATAGTGAACAATCCGAGGTGGAAACAAGGAGGAGTTATTAGGTTATTCGAATAGACTAGGAGAGAGATGATAGTGGTTAGGGCTGGGGTTGAGGGCATAGATGTGGAGAGGGAGAAAAGTAGATAAAGTGGATGGGTTTCAGGTTTGTTTTGATTAGATGTGGGGTATGAGAGAATGTGGAATCAAGGTTTATTACTAAGTTTTGGATTGAACTGATGGGTATTGCTGTCATTTACTGAAACTGGGGAGATTGGGAGAGCACACCATTTTGCAGAACGAGCATTCCCACTTGGAGAGGCTGCACTCCCTGGAACAATCCTACATCATTGTACACATTGTTGTACAATTTGACATGGCCATAGCCAGTTTGGAACATAGTTTAGCAGGTTCTCATCATGTGATTCACCTGCTCTGTGAGCCAGAAATTGCACTTCTAAGTATTTACCTAAGAGAAATGAAAATATATATTACAAAAAATGGCTTGTGCACTAATGTTCATATGATCTTTATTCATCATATCCCAAACTGGAAATAACTAAACTGTCCATCAACAGTTAAATGTATAAATTGTTATATTCATAAACTGAATACCCTCAGCAATAAATGGGAACGAACTGTTAATACATGCAGCACCATGGAATAGTAATTCAGATGCTATGTTGAATGAAAAACAGTAATCAAAGGAGTATACATTGTATGATTCAATTTATATAAGGTTCTAACACAGGCAAAAGAAATCTACACTGATAGAAATCAGGTCAGTGCCCAAAGTGTCAGGGGAGATTGACTGGGAGGGAGCAGTAGGGAACTTTCAGGATTAATGAAAATAATTCTTGTTTGGGCTTATGGCTATACAGATGTAGTTTTGTTTTTGTTTTTTGTTTTGTTTGTTTTTTTGTCAAAACTCATCAATCTGTATACTTAAAATCTGTGCATTTTATTGAATCAAATTATACTTTACGTTTACTTTTTAAAAATAGCCAACTATCTTTATATCTCTTTTATAAATTAGTTATTTCAAAATAAAAAAAGATTTTTTTAAAGGCATTAAAACTTTTTTCCAGTGAATAGAGAAAATGAATATACTGTATTTTTTTGTGTATAAGATGATGCTTTTGTCTTAATTGTTAGACCAGAAATTGGGTGTCATCTTATACACAGAAGTAACCCATGTATTGATTTCTTAATGTTGGGTTAGAAAAGTCGGGATCATCTTATATAACACATGGGCACATCTTATACATAGAAATATAGGGTACTTCCAAACTCCGATTCTAAAATCTGATATTATTTCAAGAAAAAAAATTTATAGGCCCTCTCATAAACACAAATGCATAAATCTAATCCAAATATTAGCATATTGAATCTACTGATAGCATAAGGGATAATACATCATGACTAAGTGGGTTTGATTTTATGAAAGTCAGGTTGGTTTATAATTTGAAAATCAGTGTAACTCACCAAGTTAATTATGTAGAAAAGGGGGGAAACCATAGAATTATCTCAATGAATCAAAAAAATTTATGTGCTAAAATTTAACATCCATTCTTAACAATAATTCTCAGCAAACTAGGAATGGAAGAAAATTTCCTTACTCCAATGATGGGAATCTACAAAAATCCAACAGCCAACTTTATGCTAAAATGTGAAATGTTAAATGCTTTTCTCCTGAGTATAGAGAC
>PVKE010030528.1:0-19564 GCA_004027555.1 Craseonycteris thonglongyai
TAAAAGAATTAACTATCTGGATGCAGGAAAAGCTCAGCAGGTTGGACACTTGCCTCGCAATCATGGGGTCTGGTTTTGATTTCCAGCCCCAGTATGTCCAAATACATATGCTGAATGGGAGCACAACTGGTGATCCCCAAGATGGTTTCTTGCCTCTCATGGGGAAGGCCCCTGGTTTGGTTCCTGACCACGCAGCCCCATAGCCACCTGTGTGAAGAGAAACCATGTCAAGATTAGGGATGTGTGGCTGTGGAGACTGCCCTAGCCTCTCTCTCTCTCTCTCTCTCTCTCTCTCTCTCTTTCACCTTCCAACAAACAATAAAATAAAGCTTTAAAAAATTAACAATTTTAGTGCTGATGGACCAGTGTTATGTTGATATGATCATATACCTCCAGAAAAGTAAAGGTGAAAGACTTGGCATTAGATTTATATCTCTGAGGGGAGGTCCTGGCTCTGTAGGGCTTTAACTTTATGATTATAAACAAGTTACATAATCTCTCTCATTGTTAGATTCCTCACCTGAAAAATAAAGACAGTAATGTTTACTAGCTCTTAAGGTATTTAAGATCATTATTTGATATTCTACATGCAATACAGTTAGCTTATCTGATGCAGAATAGATTTTTTTCTTAATACCATATCATTACAATTATAACCATAATCAAAGACATTGGAACCAAAACACAACCAATTGGTCAACCTTACCTTCCTCTCAGAACAGTTTATTAAAGAGAATAATAGCTCATGCTCTAAGTCCCAACCAAGTTCACATCTTAGCTTTAACATGTATCATCTTACTTCTGTCTGTCTATTACATTGAAAACAATACCTATACTGTAAGGTCATTGGTAGGATTCAAGGATTTGATATAAAGTGCTTAGAATAGAGCTTGAAACAAATAAGTAAATGTTAGCTTTTACTCATTCAAATTTCTTCTTTGCACAAGTCAAATTTCACATTGCAATTTCCACATATGTCTATCTATATAAACCTAACAAACATCACTATCATTAAGCATATACCCCTACGATATCTAACAATCTAAAACTTTCTAAAAACACATTAAGAAAGGTTAACAAGATCATTTTTTTTCCAAAAAGTCAAAGAGTAATGCAATTCTTAGAATAGTGTTAAGATATTTGAATTAAAAGCAAACCATAAACTTATGACATAAAATTATTTGGAACAGTTTCCTGAAAATTGACCTAGAGGGCATTATCCTTAGTGAAATAAGTCAGAC
Organism: Craseonycteris thonglongyai; assembly: GCA_004027555.1. Taxonomy (NCBI): domain Eukaryota; kingdom Metazoa; phylum Chordata; class Mammalia; order Chiroptera; family Craseonycteridae; genus Craseonycteris; species Craseonycteris thonglongyai. The sequence goes on from PVKE010030528.1 coordinate 1,242, forward strand.
AAAGGAAGAAAATATCACATGGTTTCACTTATTTGTGGAATCTAAATATAACAAAACAAACGAGCAAATAAAATAAAAACAGACTCATAGAAACAGAGACCAAAGTGATAGTCATTGGTGAGTGATGGGGGAGGGATGAGTAAATAAGGTGAATGGGAAGGAATATAGTCCATGATGTTGTAATAAGTTTGCATGGTGATAGATGATTATTAGTATTATTAGCTAATCATATAAAAATGTTGAATCACTATATTGTGCACCTGAAACTAATATAACTACTAATTTATATCAACTATACTTAAATTATAAATAAGTAAACCAATAGTTAAAAAATAAAGTGTCATGCACATTGCTCAAACACCTGGAACCTATGTAACTTTTCCTAACCAATGTAACCCTAAAAAATTTAACAATAACAACTACAAAACACTCCAAAGGAAATAAGTAGGGAAAAGTAATAGAGAAAACAATGAGTTGCAGAAAGAAAAATAGTAGAATTAATAAATCGATTCAATAACTCTTTCTTTGACAAAAATAATGTTAACAAATTCTTCCTTAGACTGTTCATCACGATAAATTATGGAAGAAATAAAATGTGAGAAAAAATGTTGTCAAAATGAGGAGGACATTTCTCAAACTGTATAAAACTAGGTAAATTACATGGGGACAAATGAAGTTCCAACTGTTAGGGACTTTTGACAGCTAGGTTATAAATAATATTTTGCATATCCGACTTTTACTCAGGACACAGTCTAGATATCTGTCTGTCTTGCTATTATCATCCATGGTGCTTTCCATCCATGTCAACTTTTTCAGGTGTCAACACTACCTTAGAAAAGATTGTTTAAAACACCTTTTGGGGAAAGTGCACACTTGTGAATTTACTAGTGGCAGTGAAGGGAAGTTGTCTGCATTTCTGGAACCTGACCAGTAGACTTAATTATGCCACACAACAGAGCCAACATTTTTAAGTTGTGAAAGATGGAGATTTTTCATGCTCTATTATTATTTATTTTACCCTGCCACCTTAATCTGCCTAAATAAATCATTTAAACTATTAATGCCATCCGTGGTGTTGTGGTCTCTGTATGGCCATTCTATTAACTAGTATAAGCCTGGGTTAAGAAAAATAATTAAGTATCCCTAACTTTAGAAATTTAAAATTTCATCCACCTTTGCATGCAATTCTTTTGTTGTTGCTGTTGTTAAATTTATTGGGGTGACACTAATTGATATCAATTACATTGTTTCCAGGTGTACAAGTCCACATCACACATCACATTATGTGCTCACCACCCAGAGTCGGCTCACCCTCCATCACCGTGTGTTTGATTCCCCCTCCCTACTTCCCCCCCATCTCTCCTCCCAATCCCCCCACCTCAGGTAACCACTAAACTATTCTTAAACACAGAATCATGAAGTATAGATATATTTGATGTGGAAATAAGAAAATTTAAGGTGAACATTTATTGCCAAATTTATTTAAACTTCACATTGCATAAGGGGTTGCCAATATTCCAGGAAAATTCAATAAATCTTATTTTTGAAATTTATTAGTAAATTCATTTGAAATAAAAAGCAAGGTCTGGGGCAACTTCTGTCAGGTTTAAAAGTGTCCATTTATAAGTCTAAGGAAGATATTAAAATATGTTTAAAGAATTTAATCCAAATAAATGTAGTGAAGCATTAAAAGGGGAAAAAATATTTTTCACATCAACTTTGGATGATAGTGCACCAGAGGTCCCTTTCTATCACTGAAATAATATCTCAAATAGATTCCATAAATTTTCCCATCATCCTCAGCTATTTATAATCATCTTAACCCCCAGGCATTGAATCCTGGTCCGCCTAATGTAGAATCATCTGTCATTTATCCACATCAAAATGACCGTCCTCCCAGATCTTGTTCAGACACAGTACAGGCCCCTGGAGATGGGAACGATGTTTGGGAGATTTCTCTACCTTTTTGTCCTGGTCCTCCTATACTCTCACTATTGTTTGTTTCCCTAGGATTGAAGCAGGAGTGGGAGTGGAGCCAAATTGGTGAATGGGTGGATGCAAAAGTCATATGGTCAGATGTCCCACTCATCTGTCTTTTTATTGTAATAATCTTTTTGAGCTCTGCTTTCTGAAGATCTCCTATTATTCCATTCTCAGAGCTAACTGTTTAAAACTTCTCCCTCATCTGCTCCTGGTAGTCTACTGCACACATAATCTGTCATAGTCATCACACCTTGGCAAGCACAACTCTTACCTAAGGTCCTTACAACAGCCTCAATTTTAGCTACATTCTACATCAACACTAAAACCATGAGGAAATCTCAGTGCCTTAGTGTCGCCAAGGATTGGTTGTTCAGGCCAATCAAAGGGCATTTTCTTAAGAGCAAATTTGGCTGACTTTTATACCAGTGTGCTTGCTTTAGAGACGAAAATCAGAGTCCAGGTGCCTGACTTTCCAGGGCAGCCATATCAAGTGCTACAGCAGTTCTCTGAAAGCCTTTTATACTTGTCTTGAAAAAAGTAGAACCCATGGAAACTATAATAAAGGGTTAAGAGAATATCATAGGACTCTGATACCTTTTGACACAAACATTTTTCACCAGATGCCCTCAAAGATCATGGTTGGTTTCCTTCATATACAAGCTGAACCTGGAAGAGAAGCTCTCAGTAGAATCAGTTTCTGGCCAGCAGTTGACAAATTTGAATAGAAAATTTTGTCACTTCCAGTGAAATAGGAGCACCCTTTAGGATGCTCAAACACTAAAACTCATTCTCTTCTGCAGATTTTGAGATAAGGAAAGTCCCATTTAACATTTTGAAAGTTGTACTATATTCTAAAATGTTTATTCTTATTATGATTTATTCAGATTTTACATAGGTCTTTTTATATACAATTGACATATAGAAATGGTAAAAATATTGTAAATATAGGATAAATACATTTTTTAAAAAATACATGAAAAATAAGGAACAGTATAAAGGCAACAGAAAGAATAAGTGTAGTCACATACAATGAATGAAGGAAATTGCCACATTTTTAGTTTCAGCTAAACTAGAATACTGAAAATTTAATACTTTGTTTTCTCATGTACTATATCTTTCCTGTGTGATTATAAGGTTCATGAGGGTAGATTCTCTCTCCTCTGTGGTATCACTAAGATATAAAACAATATTATAAAATGAATGTTCAATGGTAAAACAATTGAAGGAGTCAATGAACAAAATGTCTATAAAAAATGGCCACCTATGTGACTAAAGTATATTTTTGCTGTTGTTGTTAATGCATTTTATCCAGTCCTTTAATTAAAAAAAATATATTTTTAGCCAGAAGCCTAAAAAATAAAGACTAGATATGTATAAAAATTATATGGTACTATCTTTGGTACAATTAAAAATATTGACTTAATTTTGACATTATAACATTTAATATACTGATTGTTTCCACTATAACCACTAAAAGAATAGAAAAAGTGTATAACTATTAAACTAGAAGAGAAAAAAAGATAGAAAAAATTAAATCTCTCTCAAAAATAGAAAAAAAGAAAGAAAGATAGAAAGAGAAAGAAAGACTAAAACAAGAGGGAGAGACACTGTAAGAAATAATGTGGCATAAATAGTTCAAGTAAATTATCAATCATAGTCAACACAAAGGTACTGATTTGTGCATAAAAAATAAACAGTAATTATATATTTGAATTACAAAAATTAGATATATCATGCTTATATGACATATATAACACCAAATTACACAGAAAGATTACAAATTTAAAAATACGCAAAGCAAGTAAATATTACCAAAACAAAACTAGCATACAAATGGCAATAAAAATGTTCTTTATATTTTAAATGAATTGCTAGACAAGCAAAATAAAAAAATAAAAAATCAACTGTTTAGAGAACTAGAATAATAGTTACTTAACTTGTAATATTTGGTGCCATTCTGTTTCTTAAACAAGACATTGGTACATAGGACTCTTTACACTGTCCTTTAAACCGAACACACATTATGTTAAATTATACAAAATATCATTTATGTAGGTCAAATATGGTAGGCTAGTGTCCATTTTGTATGGCTTGCCCTAATCCGTTGCATGGATTTTTTTTGATTAAATAATAATGATCACATGTTAGGATATAACAAAATAGTTTGTATGTGAAAGTAGAATTTTAATACTTTCTGCAGTAGTGTACTGACTTCAAGTATAAAAACCTACATAAAATTGTGATAAATTTTCCACAGAAAAATAAATATTTTCTTGAATCTACCGCATTTTATTTACTTTTTGCATTTTCTTATATGGTTAAGATGTAAATTTAGGTAACATATTTTATCCACTTGGAAAAAAAAATGCTTGGTAAAAGTGAGAGAATCTCAGGCTCACTTTCAGTAACTGGAAGTCATTATGATATGGTGGTGACACTAGGCAGCTCTGATTCAAGCACAGACAGATCCAGACACTTTTAAATTTTATGTTTGTCTTGTAGGGACTTCAGTCCACATGTTCATTTTAAATCCAATGACAACATTAAATTTGTCTGCTAAAGTGTTAACAAAAGTACCATCTGGTTTTAAAGTTTCCAAATTGTACCAAAGATAATTTGAAGTATTGCTGGGTGTTAAAGCCTTCTAATTAAGAAAATCATGGACGTTGAACTAAATCTAGGTCATCTACTTACACTAATTAAATATGTTCATAACTTCTAAAGTCATTTGCAATCTAATAATATCTCTGTACGTGGGTTAATAAATATTTATAGAGAACTGGGGTTGTACTTTAGTATTGATAGGGGAGTGGTTTTATTTTGTTTTTCTTTCCTTTGGGTACAAATAAAGCACATTAATTTCACATACATAGTTTATGTCATTTCTTTTTCTTGGTTTAAGACATTGGCTCTTATTTGAGCACTACTTTTGTTTTTATTCCTACAAAAACACATGACTAATAACCAGGGTTTTGTCCTCTTGTCTTTCTGCCAAATTCTTGACATAATTTGGCCAAATATCCTATTTTTCTGACACCTGTTCTGGTCCCCTTCCCATTCCTCATATTTATGCTTTATTTCTTTGTTACCCTTCTTCTTTCCTGTTCACTCATTCCTCAACTGATTTGGCAACCTTAGGCCAGTTCAAAAATACATTATTCTTGTCTAAAGATCTCCAAAAATTATTCATTTATGGATTTTAGCATCCTTTCCAGAGGCTGAGTGCCCAGGTTAGATCCATACAATCTAAATAAATGAACAGCTCTAAAAAAATACCAAAAAGTTAGTTCTTTATCTAATTTTAGCCTTGACATAGTATTTGGTAGAGTAGCTTCATTTGTTAGAAATCATAATTATGGGAAGAGAACAGAACACAAGCAAGTTATTAGTGAGAGTAGATCAAATATGAAGAGAATCAGAAACCCAACAACTAAATTAGGGTTCTGACTATCCCTCAGGAAATCTGCTCAAAACACACAGCAGGGGGAGGGCACATCCACTGATTTGCTAATACTTTGAAATTTAGTGGCTCCTACAATTCCATCTGGTCCCTTCCATTAACCACATATCATGTGATCATTAAAGCATGATTGTAGAAACTGCTCACAGCTAGAGACATTGCCCAAATAAGCCTTTTCCACAATTATGGACAATTTATTTAATGCTACTATAATTCATGAAACATACAAACATATACCTTCTTACTCTTATACAATCCCAAAACATACAAATGCTGTTCACACTGTTGGTTGGAGTGAAGATTTCATATATATATTCCCCTTGCCCAAGGGGAATCAAGCAAACATATACTATCAATACAACAACAACAAATAGAAACATTAACCTTTGAATATATTGTGGTGAAGTCTGTGTATTTTTTTTTCTACAACATGACATTCTTTAGCAAAAATCTGGATCCTGCATTATAGTTGGTCTTGGCATAGAAGTATAAATTTTGTAATCCTACCTTAAACCCTAGGTGATGTGTATACCTAATTGAAGGAAGTAACTAAGTCATATTTTTTTTTTTAACTTTGTCCAGTTGAATGTGTTTGCTGCTTCACAATCATTAGTCTACTAAGTATTCAATTTCAGACAGGAGTATTATTAATGTGTGCTTGTTAACACCTTTGACAACTTCATAAATAATAATTATAGGTTGAAAAATCAACCTTAGACCATAAGAAATGGCTAACTGTTGGAAATGGGAAATAAGTTTTACTATTTCTAAAAGACATTTTTCAGTATTACAGTAACTGCAAATCTCAAATCTAAAGTAAATTTTAAAAAGAGTATTTTCTATTTGAAAATTTTTTTTTATTTAAGTGATATTCTTCATTAGCTCCAACTGAAATAGCTCATTTTCTGAATTGTTTGCTTACTGCTAAAGTTTTCCATTTTTGAGCCTATAAAATTAACTCAATTATCATTATCAATAAATTAGAACCAACCATAAAGGAAAGTTTTCTTATTTTTCAAAGCATTTTATTCTGATGGGCTGGGTAACTTTAATTCTATTTTTGAAAAAATTGAAAAATTTATTGAGACAGTTTAGATTGGTTATAAGTTTATAGCCTTGTCTAAGAGTTTTTATTTTAATAACTGTTTCCATTTTTTAAGTATGGTCTAGCTCTGAAAACTTTTAAAAAGCATAACTACGATAAGAAATATAGTCCAGGTAGACAACGTGTCCTCCTCTCTCTCACAGTGAGTCTCTGGATACAAAGCCCCTTACAACAGCTTGGCTAGGGTTCACCATAAAGGGCATAAGCCAGTGGAGGCATGAGCACCAGGCCTCTCCAGGATAAATGTTCTCACTTCTATTTGTCTCCACATAACATCTCTGCTGATTGCAGCTGACTGATGATGCTGGTAATCAGAGAGTCTCAGACCCATACAGATTCAAAAACTGGACCTCAGGAACATTTTGCTTCTTGTTTCTCAGGAGAAGATAATTAATACTTCTTCTTTTTTTTTATTTTAGTTTTTTATTTATTAATTTTTTGACAGAGAGAGAGAGAGAGATAGATACAGAGACAGAGACAGAGAGAGAACTGAACTGGGGGAGCTCCCAGTTCAGCATATGGGTCCGCACTGGCTGGAGCCGGAATTCAATCCTAGGTCCCCGGCGCTGCAAAGTGAGCGCTTAACCCACTGCGCCATCCCGGTTTCCCCTATTCTTCTATTTTAAACTTTTACTCATTTATTTTTACTTCATCACAAGAGTATGAGGACACAATATCTCTTGCAAGCCTCTCCCATTCAGTTTCTCCCTCTATTTTTTATTACTCAAGAGAACAGCAGTAACATCAGCATACTTGTTAGTGCATGTATGCACTATTCTTATGATTCATTCAATCATTAATTAACAAGCATTTACTTATGACCACTATGTTCTCAAAAGGATGACTGATCTTAGAAATGGAATGATTAAAAAAAAAAATCCTCTCTTGTTCATTGGAAGGCGCAAGAAAGATAATTATGTGGTTTACCAGATGATAATGGAAGTCACAGTCAAGCATATCAGGATCTTGGAAACAGAGAGATGATTGCAACTAGGTTTGCCTAACAGGGTGCTACTTCTGGCCTCCTGTTTCTGCCAGATGATTAGAACACTGTCTTCTTTTATAATTTATCTTATTTAAGAATCCCTATCATTGGTTTATACTAATATTCCACCCTCTTCAAAATTTGATCTAAGTGTTCTTGACATTTACCCATTTTCCTCAGTGACATTGGTTACTCTTTAGTGTCTGAGTGTGCCAGTTCTTCCTGTTATTTTCCAAAAGGTTCCAATTTTGAAAATAATGTTGGTAACCTTTTTTTTGTTAATTTAAGCTTCACTTACTCTTAGTAATTTAAGATCCAATGACTTTGATTTCAAATCATTTTGTGTATTTACATAGAATTTTTTGGGTATGTTTTTAAAGAGGTACAATAAAATACATAAAATAAAAAATAAAGAAACAAAATGCAATAATATGCAATATTGTAGAGGATATGGTGTAGATAGGAAGTACGGGGCTAACTATAGAGTAAAGGAAAAATGATTCTCTATAAAAAAAAATGGTGACAGAAATTCTTAGAAGAAGGTAAGTATGTGGCAAGGAGTGACAAGTTCAATTGCCTTATAGCTTATTACTACCATATTCTCAGAGAAAGTGGAGGCTACAAGAAATGGACAAAAGAACCGGTGACAAAATCTCTTTCATCTTCCAACTTCAATTGTATTGGATCTCTGTATTTTTTTTTTTTAATGTTCGATTTATTTATTTATTTAGACAGAGGAGAGAGAGAGAGAGAGAGATACAGAGACAGAGAGAGAACTGAACTAGGGGAGCTCCCAGTTCAGCATATGGTTCCGCACGGGCCGGGGCCAGGATTCGATCCTCGGTCCCTGGCGCTGCAAAGTGAGCGCCTAACCCACTGAGCCAGCCCGGCTTCCCTGTATTTTTTTTTTAAGATTAATTTTATTGTTTTTAAGAGAAGGTGAGAGGGAGAGAGAGAGAAGGAGGAAGGGCCCAGAGCCGTCTCCACAGTTGCACATCATAAGTCATGACATAGCTTCATTCCATATAGGTAGATGTGGGGCCACACAGGGCAAAACCAAACTGGGGGCCTCCTGCATGGGAGGCGAGAACCTTCACCACCATCTCCGTGGTTACCAGTTGTGCCACAGTTCAGCACATGGGGGCATGCCTATCATGTGGAGGACAACAGCTGGTTCCTGCCCTGTGCAGCCTTGTGCACACCTGTGGAATAAAACTGTGTAGGCAACTAGTGATGTGCAACTATGGAGACTGCTCTGGGCCCTCTCCCTCCTCTCTGTCTCTCTGTCTCTCTCTCTCTCTCTCTCTCTCTCTCTCTCTCTTTATAAAATAAATAAATAAATAAATAAAAGCAAATAAATAAATCTTTACATTTTCTGCAGTGTTTACTAAGCAAGAAATTCAGTGGCCTCAAAATGACTTCCAAAATTGAGCCTCCATAATTGAGTATAAATTTCTTAGCTTGGCATTCAAACTCCACTAAATACATCTTTATTTTTGTTTGTTTATCTGTCTATCACAACTCTTTCTGAAGAAAATTATGGTTCTTGAAGTTCCTGCATCAAGTCAAGTCTCAGCAGTCCTAATTTTCACCATGTCACCCCACCCAACCCTGGTAACACCGGGCATCTCAGAATAGGGTGTGGTAATGCAATAAAATACATAAGTTTGCTTGGGGAGCCTGCAGAGAGCCTGGGTCACATTATATCTCTTTACATGATTATTAGTCTTTTGAGTTTGGGCTAAAAGGAATAACTTCTCTGAGCTTCAATTTTCTTTTCTATCAAATGGTGCAATAATAAGGATAATAATGTTCCCACTGAATAATGCACCCTGAATCGTGGTACATACTATGCTAATATAAACTGAAAATATTATTTGCTAATTCAATGAGTTGTTCTCTTTCAGGGATATGAACAAAACAATACTAATCAAAGAAGAGAGTCTGCAGCAACTAAAATTTGAAAGATATGAAAGGAGACCCAAAATAACAGAATTTAGTTATGAAAAATTGTGTATTTTTAGATGTTTAAACTTTAGTCACATTCAAAGTACTCTCCACTTGATGTGAAACACCAATTGAGATACTTTTTTCATTGCTCAAAACAGTATTTTTTAAAAAAATTTATTTTACTGTTTTTAACAGAAAGAGAAAGAGAGAGAGGCAGAGAGAGGCAGAGAGAAGGGGGAAGGCCCAGAGCCGTCTCCATAGTTGTATGCCATCAGTTTTCAACAGGTTGGTGGGGGCCACGCAGGGTGGGAAGTGGGCTATAGGCCTTCTGCATGGGAAGCACGCCCCCTCAAACTAGGGGCCGAACTCAGGGGTGAGGGCTGAGTGAGAAACACACCTCAGTTCAGCATGTGGGTTCGCATAGGCAGGGGGCCTGGGATTTGAGCCTCTGTCCCCTGGGCTGCAAAGCGAGTGTTTAACCTGATGAGCTATCCCAGTTTCCCCTCAAAACAGTTTTTGAACTAGATGAGTTATTTTGTCTGCTGGATTATAAGTTGTCACTTCTTTAGTGGATGCTTTCTGCTATATTGTGTAATACAAAGGTCTTCACACTTCCTGCTCAATGTTATATCTTCCTTCATATACCTCTAATTCATATATTTTTCACTTTAATCTTCCAATGACTTTTCTCCTTGACTTTGGAGCAGCTAAGGAGACTATTTTTCAGTTTTTATGAATCAATATGTATGGTAAGCTTGGATCTCTATTTGTTCTGTACAAATGGGTGCCTAGGTATATTACTTAAAACTCTGGTTATTGGGATTATGATATTCTTTTTTTGCCATTGTATTTAAGTCTACCCATACATAAAGCTGAAATAAAATTGTAATGTGTTTTCACAGTTTGTACAATATATCAAACCAACTTATACACAATGTGAGGTTGAGATTTTCGCTCCTTCTTCAATTGGTCATAGGAGACATCCCATATGACTAGAGGTATGAGTTGAATGTGAGATCTGGTGCAAACATATCAGGAGGTCTAGGCTATCATCTCATGCAGATTATCTATGCTTTTGGTTTCTGCTTAATTCTTGGTATGAATTTCTATATTGATATTGATTGCTGTTGTGTTGACCTCAACCACCCCATTTTCTGCAGAACCAGATAGATTTCAGCTCAGGACTGGCAGTGTTAGAAGCATAATCACTTGGTGTTCATGGTTGAGTGTTCATTCTCTCTCCAGTTGTAATAATACACTTTTGTTTGTTTGTTTGTTTGTTTTCCAAAAGGCATAAAGTTTTCTGCTGTGTTACCTGAATCTGCTCCAGAAAACCTATAATTACATTGCGGTTCTACCCATCACACTTGTGACAAACTATACACTGCTTCCAGTTCACCACTGAAACACCCATCACCATGAAGTCTGCAGGTTGTGTGGTCTAAGCAGCTGGCCACAGAGCTCATTTTTTTCACTTGCCCTTGCTCAAAAAAGGCAACCTTGCATTTCACCTGTTTTATCGTCTGGAACAGTGTTCCTGTTTTGACTGCATTGCCTCTATTGCCCTAGCAGGAATACCAAGTGCTCAGGGTTCTTTCTTGAAGGAAATTCAAAAAATGCAGCAATTTTTATTTGCCTTTGGAAGTATTTTTCTAATGTGCTCCTGGCCATAAAATCTATAAAATCCTTACTTGGTATTTTTTATAAGACATGTCTTTAGCATACTAACTAACTCCCTAACAAACAAATTCATGCTTATCTTGCCTGATTAGCTTGATATCATTGATGTTTGATGTCTTTAAGGATGCTCAAAGTCCAGATATGTTTACACTACATAACAATAGAGGACAGAACAGTCAACATATGTAATGTTGAGGCATTGCTTTTTATTCTATGTGAATGAGAAATATTTCAGATGATCTTTATTGATTGCAACCAGAAATAATTCATTTGTCACTTAGATGAGCTGGGTTTATTTTGTAGTCATTATCAAGGGTGCACCTAGTTTTACAGGAACTGGACTGAAAATTAATTGAAGAGAGACATCACCACCTGGGCCTCTATTAGATCTTTAATAAGGACATTAATGTGTACAATTTTCAAAGGATTTGATACTGTTTTTAATTTACTAACTATCGTGCAAAGGAGGAGAAAATTGTGGTGGCTTTTGGGGGCCTCAATTAGAATTAAAAAGTTATGATATATTAATATATAATTATTCAAAAGTAAAAAATTAGTAGCCAAAGTGTAAGCAAGAAGAAATTGAACAATTAAACAGATTCAAGGATTTTTCTCAATATAATAAAAAGACTAAGTGTTCTAATGAGCTATGGATACAAGCCAAAGCCTGGTTTAGTTGAGTGATTATGAAATATTTGACACAGATGGGAATAAATAAAGACAAGAAGAGAAGAAATATTTGAGATAAATATAAAGGTTCAAAAGATAAGTTTAGATGATGGTGAAGGATTAGTATGGTCTTAACTGGGAGACTTGAAAGGGAAAGAGATTTCAGCCAGACAACAGTAAAATTTAACTTAATATGGAACATTTTTAGTCTGTAGAAATTTATGTGAACTCACCAAGAAGAAATATAAAAATGCTACTGAAGAGTTCAGTCACAAAACCTTGTATAGATAAGATGTCTAGGTGTTTGTGTGTCTGTACGTGAAAAAGAAAAGGAAGAATAAGAAAGAAGAAGAAGGAGAAGGAGAAGGAGAAGAAAGAAGAAAGAAGAAGAGGAAGAGGAAGAGAAAGAGGAAGAAGAAGAAGAAGAAAGAGTAATAATGAATGAAGGAGGGGGAGAAGGAGGAGGGAGCCTTATTTGTGGATGTAGTATATGAGATATGATTAAAAAATATGGTGCATATTTAAATTTAAAAAATATATATTACAGTAAAACACACATTACCATTAACCCCCCTCAGAATAATCCCAGTTTCATTGTTCTTGCCACTTTCTGAAGCAGTTCTGAAAGTCCTCTTTCCTGAGTGTCTCTAGTTGCACTGTTGTACCTGCTTCACTGTCTTGAATCAAATCAGGTCACATATCACTTCTGGTATAGCAATTTCTGTCAAATAAAAACATTGCAGTGTGTCTTCATCCACCTTATTCACTGTATCTGGCACCATATGACTTCTGGATTTTCCAAGGAGTGAAAATGACCATGAGAAGTAAGCAAATTGAATCAATTCAGGACATCGCAGCAGTCATGACAGCACAACTGAAGACTCAAAAAAGGACTTCCAGAACTGTTTTACAAATTGGCAAGAAAGATGGGAAAAAACGTGTTCAAAGTTAGGGAGAGTTTTTTGAGTGGTATTACTGGTAATGTGTGTTTTGCTATAATATATTTTTTAAAACATTCACCATGTTTTTTAATCACACCTTGTATGTAGAGTGTGTACCCATACATTGAACGATGGGATAATGATGTCCTTGGGGCTTGAAGAGACATGCATTTTCTATACTTGGGAAAAACCGTACTCCAGGCCATTGAGCTGTGGCAGCATCTGTACTTTTCAAGGTCAGGGAGAGCTTTAGTGTGGCTGTAGTTTAGGGAAATTGTAGCAAAACTAAAAATAATAGATAAGCCAAATGTATGTGGTTCATATCTTCATATGTCAAACTAAGAAAGATGGCTTTATATTATTATTTTGTCTTCCAAATAAAATAACCAGCAACTCAAAGGTGTTTTTTTATATAGTTTTGCATTCTGTAGCTGCTAGCAATTTGTAACTTAGTAATTATTGATGAATAAAAGTATTAGTGACTTTTCACTCATTGGCAGTACTAGTAAATTTCATGACATGCTCAGGTATGAAGGGATAAAGAGCTGTATTTATTATATAAAAAGCATGCTATTTTCACTTTGTCATGATAATGCAGATTTTTAAAAAAGGAATGAAACTGTAACTAAAATTCAAGGACCTCTAAATTAAGAAGCAAAATCTTTTGTTGGTAAAAATGTATATGCTGTATCACTTACCATGGATCTATCATTAAGAAAATAATGTGCTTTTCTAGACAAGCAGCAAATACTTGATTTCATGAGGACTTCACTTTTTCTTTCTGGCAAATTTTATTCAAAGTACAAATAGTATAAAAAGGACATATTCTGTAAACAACAGATCTTGTTTTGCTGAAAAAGTTATACGAAGGAACTAATGGAGAAGTAAGCAGTATCCTTTAAAACATGTACAATTGCCCAACAGTGTAAACAGCTTCAGGAAATGAGAAATGTGAGGTTCATAAAAGTCTAAGTTGGTTAAAACACATTTAAAACTTGCAGCTGAAATAAATAATCTTAATAGATTTTGTAACAAATAGAGCATAATTTGATTTGAATTTGACGTATATCCTCAGAATTTAAGTTTATGAGGGGAAGAAGATTTTAACTGCTTCCTTCTATACCACAAAAAAAAAAAAAAAAAAAAAAAAAGAGAGAGAGAGAGAGAGATGACGAACAATGTAACTTCTATTAAAAAATATTCTCCTTTAACTTTATTCTCACTCAATTGAAATGTTAGGCACTTTTGTTATTTCCTGGTTATCTTAGTACTTTCAGGTTCAGGCTACAGTAACACAATACCAGAGACTGGTTATCTTGTAAACAACACAAATTTATTCCTTATAGTTTTGAAGAATATTAAGTCCAAGATCAGGGTGGCATTGCGAATGAGTGCTGGTTCTCTTCCAGGGAGCAGACTTCCTGCCATGTCTTTACATATTATGAGAGGGTAGGGAGCTAGGGTCTCTTATATGAAAGAACTAATGCCATTGGTGAGGGTTCCACTCTCATGACCTAATCAGCTCCAAAGGTCCTGCCTCCTAATACCACTGCCTTTGGGGGTTAGGATGTCAGTATATAAGGGTTTGGGGGATGCTAACATTTAGAGAACAGCAATGACACTCTTTCCAGTTCCAAGGAGTAATTATCAGTAACTCTCAGCCAACTATGCCTCTCCCTTACGAGTAATTAGTTCAGATATGGGCATATGACTCAATTTTCATCAGTGGGCTATGTGGGACATTTATTCAGGGTCTTCAGATTAAAAAAAAAAAATGCCACACACTTAAGGAACATGTAGGAGGGAGGTCCCCTCTTCTGATAATGCCTGAACTGTGGAGGCACCTTTACATGGTAAAGTGAACTAAGATGGCTCTTTCTGATTTGTACGGGGCATTGGCAACACATGAGAATGGTGCCTTACCAAGAACTTGTGAGCTTGATTACATTGGTAAGACTTTATTATGCAACCCTGGAATTACCTCTTTTCAGATTTCTGGTTATATTTGATAATAAAGCACATAGGGAAATAATATTTTAGGTCAGATTTTCTGTGTCTTGAGTCCAAAAGTGTCCTCATGGTTACAGAATTAATAAAGGTTGAATTACGAGGGTATTTAGGACTTGAAAATCTTCCATCCGGACTGAAAAAGCTGGCAAAACACACAAGAAAAAAGAAAGTGTGATCTGAGAGGAAGAGGAATGCATAAAAAAGAATTAGCAAGGAAGTAAATAACCTTGATTTCTCACATTGCTGCATAAGCATTCTGGCACTTACTAGATGGTTTGCGAAAATGTTTATTGAGCACAGATGTTATCTTTTTGCTTCCTTCAAAACCTGAGAGCACACTATGCAAAATAATCATATTGTAATTTCAGATGCAACTTTAACACATTTTTTCCTGAACAGTATGAGTGCCTGTGAAGAAATCATTAAAATAATATTACATCACTTCAAAAAAACTTTGTATTTATGCACTTTATATTTGGTTTTATTAAAAAATAATTTCCTAGGAAATTTAAGTTGACTAATTTTTTTAAAAGACTTTATTGTTTTGAGAGGTGAGAGAGAGACAGAAACAGAGAGAAGGCAGGAGGGCCCAGAGAATTATCCAGAGTTGTACATCATTAGTTGATGATAGTCTCATTCCACACAAGTGGGTGTGGGGCCACAAAAGAAAGGAACTAAACCACAGTTTAGCATATGGGTTTACATGGACCAGAGTCAGGATTTGATTACCCTGAACCTTGCAATTGCAAGGCAAGCACTCAGCCTGTTGAGCTTTGCTGGTATCTCTATGTTAACTACTTTTAACTTGGGCCAATCTTAACCTTAAATTAGAATATGGGTAGACACAAATAGCCAAGATAAGTTTAGAATGCATAGTACTTTTCATTTAAAACATTAGTAATAATGGAAGAATAAAACATAATCAGAAAGATTGATTTTCCTGTCAGATAAGATCTGCAACGACAGATTTGTTCTATCTACCTTTCCATCTCTGCCTGATTCTTTTTCTTCCATTTCTCCATATATCTTGATGTCTCACTGTATTTTTAAGGCAAACACAACCTTGTTTCTATCCAGTGACTTTCCTGGTTAATCTCATACAACCCTACTGTTTCAGCTTTATGATCAGCCCAGATGGTTCTATACAAAACCGTTCACCTTCAAATCCTTCCTGGAAAATGTTGTTTGCCATTAAGACATCTCTAAATCATAATATGCAAAATTAATTTCTATTCCCCAAAATTTAATTCTCAATTTATGATTGTATTTAAATGAATAATAGAACTATGCATTGATACTAAAAATCCAGAGCTTTCAAATCAATAAATTACATATCAATATCTAACTTAGCTACTTTCTTCTCTCCTTGGTGCTCTTATGCTCATACACTTGTATTATTACAAAATCTATTAACTTGTTCTCTTTTTCTCCTTGTCATTCTCCAAATTTCAGTCTATATAAATGTGCTGTTCTTTTAAAACACAATTTTGAATTAAAAAAACAAACAAACAAATAAACTTTATTACTTCTATTGCATCCAAGATAAAACCCAAATCTTTAATTTAGCATTAGGACATTTACAATCTGTGGTGCCCCTTATACAACCTTGCACTTTACCATTATTTCCAACTTGAAGAAAACTATGTGCTAACTAATAGGTATATAAATATAATTGTCAATTCCTTTTGATGCACCAGTGCATATTGAAGTCTTATGTTTCTTAAATATACCTTTCCACTTCTTTCTTCTGGCCCTATACACACTGGCATGATACTCAGCTTGCTCAGAATATCACACTAACATGAGATAAGCCATACACATCAAAATCAACACTTACTAAAGTCATATTATCTTTCTTTCGTATACCCATTTCTCATTTTCCATTTTCTTAGCAATCTGAAGAGAATGAGATTACAACCTTTGTGTTCCCAGAGTACTTTACTTACAGCAATTTAGGACAATTCAGTTCTAACAATCAGTCACAAAATTTCATTTATTTTTCTTTGTTACTTAAAAATCAGTTAAATGTTTGTCATATACCATGCACTTGATTTTTAATGAATATCATGAGAGTCAATAAACTTTAATAATGTGTTATTTTGTACTTTGGGGTATTTGATTATTTAAGTGTATTTTATAACTTGTGTTGTATGTCTTCTATCCTAGGACCTAAGTTAGACATTAAAGAGATGAAGATAGTGGTTATTGTCTCTTAGTGTATTTGAGTAATATAAATTGTTCTAGGACAATACATTCTGAATACTTAGCATGCCAGGGTATATTAGTTAATTTCCTATAATGATTTTATATTTCAATTTCTTTGTCTATTTATTGTATACTCTATAAGTGAAATCAAGGAAATGTTATTAAAATTCTTGTTTAATGGGTGATGGAATAAAGATTCAGAGAGTTAAAACATATTATACAATACCATACAGCTTAGTAAATTTACACCTGAAAACCATATGCTTAACCGATGTCCCATTCTCCTAGCATTGATAGGTTCAATTTAATAAACTCTATTATACTTTATAGATTACAGACACATCAAAGAATACACTGTTCTGTATATACATAGTGGTATATGTATGTATGTATGTATATGTGTAAGTACATGTATATGTATGTATGCATATATGTGTGTGTGTGTGTATGTGTGTGTGTGTGTGTGTGTATATATATATATAAAACCACTGAGTCATCATCAATTAAGTTTTATGAGGATAGTGAGAATTTCTTGTGAAAGAATACATTGGTCTTAGAGAATGTTATAACTTAACTCATCACTCAAGACTCAGCCCTGGATTTTGGCCTCATAGTAATGTGTAACTAGGCCATAAATAGGCTAAATAAACTCAAATAATTTCTAAAATTGCATGACATATACTAGTCTCTATATGACATGAATATTAAGTAGATTTCAGTCCATCCTACCTCTAACCCATTCACTCAACATTTGCAGTATGGATCAAATGGAGAAGAGCAGGAAATATTTTTTTTTTTCTTTCTTTAGAAACCGATCTTTCAAGCTTGTAAGAGGTTGATCGCAAGGGAGGCATCTGCCTTATTTCTGGGATTATCAATCTCCTATGTTTAATGTATCTAATTTCAGGAGCCATCACATCAATTAATCTCATCATCAAGGATCATTTTACAGGCTCATAAATATCCTGAAAAATCATACATGCCAATTGATGGCTTACTTTGTATATGCTTATATGGTCAGTACTTAGTCACAGTTTGAAACAACAAAACACCTGGCATTTGCCTACTTTAAGGCTTTAATTTTGTTTTAGGGATTGTAGGTAAACAAATATAACAATAGAATATAGGATTACACATAGTCAACCAAAAGAGCTTTAATGTTTACTTTTAAATTTTCCTTACTTTTTCTTGAAAGCCACTGACTGAGTTGTGAGTAGAAGATTATGGTTTGGGAAAAAAACAAATAAATAAGGGCCAATAAACATGAGTAGATACTATTGATGCATCTTATATAACTAAACCTTTATACCCATAATTATCTTAAGTTTATTTTCT
>PVKE010030529.1:0-19563 GCA_004027555.1 Craseonycteris thonglongyai
TAAGACAAAGATCTAAAAACAGGTCTAGTAACAATTATAATTTTGAAAGAATTACAACTGGAAATGATATTTTGAGCTACTTGCCAACTGTCATGTAATATTAAAACATCTGTGATAATGGTAACAATGTCACAGGTACTACTGTTCTACAAAGGCCTGGTGCCTTGACTCAGGCAACACATCTGAGATTCAAACACTGGGCAGTCTGGCTCCAGACGCAGCTCTCGCAACCACATTGCTATTCTGCCTAAAACAGACCTATGAGACAATTTAGTTCAAATCCATCATTTTGTAAATAAGATAACTAAGGTTCAAAGAGCAGGACTAATTTGTATTAGCAGCTATAGTTAAAGAATGTTTGGTTTTGCAGCTCTCAAATATACAGAATTGAAGCATCCATAATTATAGCTTCAAGACATACAATCATTACTGGTCCAGCATAGCCTTCCTTTGTTTAATAAATAAAGTAATTAAAAGAAAATGAATATCTATAAACTCACCATCGAAACCAAAGACTTGATATTGACAATGACTTATACCTACCCACCCCTATCCCTACCCATTTTATTATGACTTGAAATAGACTGAATGATTATTGTTCTTTTATACACACATACACTTTTTATCACAATATAGGCATGCTTAAACAATGTTGTTTAGTTTTAGTAGTTTGTGAACTTTATCATATAATAGGTAATCTTCTGTAGCTTATTTTTCACACTCAGTGTCACATTACTAGGATTCATCCATCTTGCTGAGCATACCTAGAGTTCAATCATTGACTAAAAATGAACCTCACAGCCCAGCTCTACTCATATGATGTTTATAGGAAACAGACTTGAATTCCAGTCTTCTAACTAAATGGCTACCACTTGCCTCACCACCCTAGAAGTGCTGCTCTTTTTCTCCAAGCATCCTTCTCTTCTGAGTGACACATTTGTTCAGAGAGAGCTCTTCCCAGGACCCCAGATCACAATAGTAGGTGGCTGCCAACAGTACCTTTGAGTAAGGCTGGCTTGTTATCTGCAACATGTAAATAAATTGGTGTTGAGTATCTCCAACCTGGTGGATAGAAAAGGAAAATTTCAGTTCACAAAAGTGTACGGAGGCCAGGGGCACGGGCCTACCTGGTGAATAGGAAAAATAGCTCAAAGTCACAACTGATTAGGGCACGAGGAAAACTCTCATATGCTTCATTTGGGCTAAGTCCAAAAGCCAAGCATGGCTGAGACCTTTGGGGGGCAGGACTCTGCCATGTTGCTATGGTAATTCCTCCACCAACTCAGTGGCTTCCTCTGCTGTCTCATAGAGCCCTGCCTCCAAGACAGGCAGGGGTGAGAGTGGTAGGGAGGAAAATACTGGGCTGCTGGAACCAAGGATGGTTAACGTCTGTGGGAAGACCATGAGATGAAAATCCTCTTCTGCTGTGTGTGTGCGTATATAAATGTACGCACACATATGTTCCTGTGCGTACTCTGAGGAGAAAAAGATAAAGAATGGGTTTTCCCTGCTGCACAGGAATGTGGCTTTGACTAATTCCTTCCAAACCTTACCCTCTTCCCAGATGATGCTAACCAACTCAGGTAACTATGTTGCAGACTTTCTCTTTTGTTGGACTGTGAAGATATCTTATATTAGTATCCCATTCTACATAAGACACACACAGAAGCACACACAACATGCACCCTTCTGCCATCTTTTCTAAACAAACAACAGATTGCACTGCTGCTGTTCAAAATATTATGCCAGGAACACGGAGACAGAATTTTTAAAAACCTACTTCATTAACATTCAAACCAAATGTATGTGCCTACCAAGGGATACACCGCACAATCATAAGCACTTCGTAAATGTTCATCTAAGCCCATGCCTGCAGAGATTCAGAGAAATTCTTTCCCAACCCTACCCTCTGGAGAAGGTCCATATGCAAAAGTGAATCATATTTGCCATTCCCACAGTGCATTCCAGAATGCTCAGTAAGCAGTCTCTTTAAGGTCATTCAGAATCCTCATTTTACAGATGGACAAACCAAGCAAGAGTGATATGATGCCCTTCCCTGCTGCTTTTCTCAGGATCCACAGAAGTAAGCAAGCTCCTTTCATTCAATGAAATGATTTTTATTTTTTTAAGAACAACAACTTTCGCCAGATCACAACACCTGAGTTCAAAGTATGGTTATTTTTCACCCGGAAATGGGGCACCTACCATGACTTCAGCAAGTATAAAATAAAGAACATATTTCTTTCTTTGTTCTGGAGTAACGAAACTTATGATGGCATATACTCATAGGCCACTCTACTAACCAACAGCAACTCTAGGTAAGCCATTCACAAGAACTAAGGTTCTGTAATATTATGGCATATGATAATATTTTTTAAGTGAAATAAAATTAAAATTCTTAAAACTGATTGGCAAAAAAATATTTAGCAAAAAATAAAAAATTGAAAATTAAAAACAAAAAGCCTGCCTACTCAGCAAAACTCTTATAACCAGAATATGGCATTATTCTATGTATGATCTCAGGCAAGTTACTTTAATCACCCTCGTTTTTCTCCTCTGTGAAATAGGGATGTAAATAGGACTAAACTTTGAATACAGTGATTTTGATTATTAAAAGTTATCATACGTGGGACAAACTTGGCACAGCAAATACACATAGTAAAAGCTAAGTTAATACTAGGAATTCTCACACTGTGCCAAGTTCAAATGTTTTGCTGGAACTGGCAAAACGATTACCATTCTCAATGGAAATGTAAAGAGATCTCTACTTTGTGAAGTAGGGACAGGCATCAGCAAAATACTGGTCATTGACAAATACATCCTCAAATTATTATTGAGCATCCATTATGTATAATTTACATGAAAAAAAGGACTACTGTACAATTTCTAAAATCATGACAGTCCTTTCTGCCCTAAGGTGAACTCTGCCACAGCTTTGAGTGAGCTGAAGTGAAGAAACCATATGCAAGGAAGGATCCAGGTTGTTTCAGGGCATAGATTCCAATTTTGTGGCATGCATGTGGGCAGCTGGGCAAGGTGCATCAGCCTGGCAGCCGCTCAGCCTGGAGCAGCTCCTTTGAACAAAGGTTTCCAGCTGACTGCACATCTAAGTGGCAGGGTCATGAATGGACTGAGGTTCTGGGAGATAAGGCTGTATCCACAATTTCAGAAGAGCCTTTACTTCAGGGGCACAACAAGAGCAGGGCACACTCCCACCAGTCCCTTGAGCCACAGACACATATGCTCAAAAGGAGGACCCTCAAAAGCTGTCACCTTTGGAAAAAAAAAAAAGAACGGCTGGTTATTAAGACAGTTCCATAACTCAGTGGGTGTATTTGTTTGTAAGGCCCCTGGTATAACATGATTTTTCCCTGTAATCATCCTAAGAGACAAATGGCTATTCATAACAATTGATAAACATGGGGTAATTAAATTAGTTTGTGGCCAGTGTCATCATGGAATCCTAGACATGTAAGCATCCAAAGATAACTTAGACATCACCGAATTCACAGTCTTCCTTGTAAAAAGAAAACAGTCAAAAGAGATTTGTTGACTGGTCTAAGCCCTCATAATTCATCCCAGTAGATGAGGATGCAACAACTCAGTGCTGCTTCTATAGCTCACTACGATTAATAATTCCATTGAGAAGCTGTCACCACTACTCAACCTGAGGATTATGGCTCAAATATTCTATCAGTTTAACCCCAACAAGCATCTTATCGATCTCCACTGCTTCTAAAAAGTGGCCAGTCACAAATTAAAGTTTCTTCCTTTCCAGAAATCTCCCCAAACTGTTCTTCCCTTCACTTGTAACTAAACAAGGACAACCAAATATAATTAAAGGCCAGTCACAGAACTTCCCATACCCCTTCCAAAACTCTTACCCTAGTAAACTGCCCCCTTTTAACTCTTTAAAGTTCATTCTCCTTTCAAACTTACTTCGAACTCCTGTTGGAGCGCAAGGGATGGGCAATGTTTCTCTTGCAAGCATGTGAATAAACAGTCTTTTCTAACTTGATTTCTAGCTTAGTTTCCATTTTAGCACAATAGAATTTGAATATGGAAGTGTTACTAAAAAGCCCTCCACACTGAATTACAATTTGAAAATATAGATTTTTAGAATCCAGTGGTGCTGCAACACCTTAACAGCTATTCCTCCATGAGATATTTGGGTTAAGACAGTGAAAACCTCATATAAAATTCTCCAGACTCTTTCTTCCTCTGTTGTAGCTACCATGAATGTTCCAGATGTCAAGTTCTATGTCATGCCGTGTCCCTGAGTCGCTGAGGGTGCAAAAATCCATCCCAATTCATTTCATACATGTATTGAGTATGAGTGAGATATATACTTTTGTGTGTTCAACCAAGGAAATTTGGAGAGATTGCTGTTCCAGCACTATGATCTATTCCACCCTGACTATTATACATTGAACAAGTGCACAAGAGAAATTTACTCACTAAAATTTGATAGATGTAATTTATTTAAGATAGTTAATTATTTTCAACTATGCTCCACATCATCAAACTTCAGGAAGCTTTAGTCTATGCACAGGACTAAAAAAGATATCAGGGTGACATGAACACAAATAATGTGACTACAAAGTCAGTCCACGTTAAATAGAAAGATACATAAAGTGCTCTGAGAGCATATAGTGAGGTTGGATTAGCTCTGATTGGGGGATCTGTGGACTCAGGGAGACTATATCATTAAATCATTAAATCTATGCCTAGAAGAACTTCTGTGGGTAGAGATGAGAAGCAAGGAAAGCAAACAATATGAACAAAGGCCCACCCTGGATTTCTGTTAAGTTATAGGGCTAAAATAACAACTAAATAAGAACTTATGGGAGTCCCCTGTGGTTTGGGCAACTGATAAAATCAAGTGAATTGATTTATAGCTGCTAAATGATCTTACTGGAAGTCTGCTTGAGGAAGATGATACTTTGTAGGTAGTTCATGGGAGTATATCTGTAAAGATGTTCTAGAGCCACTGGATTCTAAAATACAGATTTTAGAACTGTTTTTCAATGAGCAAGTATTTTAAATAACACCTTAAATGTCAAATTTTACTATGTCAAAACAAAATTTAGTTAGAAACCAAATTAGTGAAGGATATGTATTCATTCATTTGCTATAACAAAGGAGCCATCCACCATCACTTTCACTTCCATTTCACTGTGTCGACCACTGTTCTAGCGTAACCCTGACTGACAGGCTCTGTCAGGGTGGTGTCCTTCCTTACGGTGGTAAGCAGTAAACTCGGCTTTGTCTTATCAAGAGGCTATTTGGGGGATCCATCTTTCAACAATTGTCACCTTTCCAACCTCCAATATCGGTTTACTCACTACCTATGACCTAATCACTAAACAAAAGTTTCATATTTTTGTATTTTTGTGCTGCATCACCCAGTTTCAGGTATGAATTTCTACTATGTATTAGTCATGATAAACTGCTTATACTGTGGTAATAAATAACCCCAAAGTCTCAGTGACTTAACACAACACAAATGTATTTTTCAGACACACTTCATTCTCAGTGCAAGTCAAAATAGGGCTGTCCTTCACACAGTTACTCACGAACACAGACCGACAGAGACACCACCATCTGGAATGTCGTTATCCTCCAAAACAGAGGAGAGAGACACTGCAGGACCGCTTGTGGATTGTTCTCTGCCTTCGCTTAGCACTGACAATTATTCCATTGGCCAGATCCATCCAGATGGCCCACTTCAATTCCTGGGGCCAGGGACTGGAACATGGAAAGCATATTTGATGAGAACTGTCCCTGACACACTAAGGTTGTGTAAAGATATTAGCATAAGAAAAATGACACTGCCAGCAAGGGGCTTCAAATCTGATGAAGGAAAAGCACTAAAATAACAGGAAAAATACTCTCTCTGGAAGTTAGTCTGTCTGGAGCTGCCACAAAACCAAGCCATTATTATTTGTAGAGAACGGTCAGCCGATAGGCTTGACCTACCGTCAACACCCTCCTTCCCCTGAGACTATGCTCTCACCCAGGCAAGAGGAGCCTGGGTCTTCTGTGTGTTCTGAACCACTCCTCCTTTACCCACCCCAATCTTCTCTTGAACAGATTTGAAAGTTTAAAAATGATCTTCTAACCTGGAAAACCTATGAAGCTCAAGGTAATAACACAGCTAAGTTTAGATACTAGGCAACAATGTGAATGAAACTTGAAAACTCTGAAATTACTGCAGACAACATTAGATATGAATAAGGCCCCCACCTGCACACCAGAGGCTTTGTTGGATTTGAACACCACTGTCATCTCAATTTATTATTTGGGTGGGGGCAGCATGGGGAGGTGGCAGGTCTCTCTTTATTTGATTGCTGGAAATCTAGCTCCTCTGTGAGACTCTATGTTCCAGGGCCCTATCTCCGTGCTTTTGGGCCTAATTATGGGTCTAATCAAATCCATCCAGATTCATACACCAGTTTTCATTCATTCAAACGAATGGCAACTTGCCTGTTGAAATTACTGTGATCCTGAGGCTCCAGATGTCAAAGCCCTAACAAACTGAGATGAACTACCTGTAAATAGTGATGAGTGACAGCCCTTTCACAGAAAGCCCCTTCTGAACAACAGTGATGCCATGTAGACCTCACAAGGCTCTCCCCATATTTCTCCCTTTATTCAGTGTATTTCAAATCTAAGAATATCTGTAAGCAAAAGAAAACACATACTCAGTATCTGTACATGCATTTCTCTCTGCCAGGAGGACAAAGTACAGGTAGGTGTACAGGAAACCCAAAATAACTCTCTCCAGACCAGCTAAGGCATGGAAAATAATGACCATGTTTGCATATATGTGTATATATTTCATACTTTCCTTTACTTATTTCGCATCTCTTTTTGTCTTTACTTCCATCTCCCTGAAGGTAAACTGTGCTGGCGGTTATTACAGTTATTCCCACCACCTGAAAAGGTGCCAACTTCATCTTGAGAATCAGCTCATCATGCTGTACATACTCATATATACTGAGGATGCTATGAAATTCCTTTTTATGAAACTGCACAAATAAGATCAGATTAAGAAGTGAGCACTTAGACTTCCTGTAGGGAGTGCCTGGGAGCCCACAGAGAGGCAGATTCTGATTGCATCCACACACAAAAAACCTAGAAGGGAAGGAGAAGAAAGTGGGGGTGTTTACAGAGAAGGGGGGCTGAAATCCTGATGGAAACTCTGTAGTCGAGGAGGCCGCTATCCACCTGAGGGGAGGGGGAAGCTGTAAGAGGAATGGCACCCAGAGTTTGAGCTGATGACAAGTGAGAACAGGGCACCAGAGAATTCATCCAGCATAAAGACTATTTGGAAGCTCCCCTAGCTAAGAGGACCCTGAAAGAGCATGGTCTTTACCATTATAGAGAACAAACAGCTGTAAATTGCAGAAATAATGTTAAGATGAGGGAGAAAGAAACCCTAATTCAGGTCTTAAAATCATAGAACCTTAGCGTGAGATCATTTATTCCATCTGTGAACTTTCTAAATAAGGAAACTGGAGCTCAGGAAGAAGTTAGTCAGAGCCACAGAGATCCTAGGGTATTGCTTTGCAAATATATTTTAGGTGAGTTTATATTAATATCCATTTTAAAAGTTAAAAAGCATATACCATTGTCAATTATAATCTGAATTCTGCCAGAAGTGGACCCTAAGACAAGGACAGGTTTATGAGTTTGGAAGGTGCAGCAAAGACTGGCAGGGGAGTAGGGAAGTAACACAGGGATGGAAAGAAGGCCAAAAAAGCAATAAGACAATAAAAAGTGTACTGTTGAACAAGTTGTCCCTCTGGGAACTTGGAGATAATCCAACTGAGGAAATATGGGAGATCAGCTAGAATGTGTACGTGTACTTTTGATTTCTCCCACTTGTGGAAGGAGTCAGGGTATTTATCCATCAACTGCCATCCGTAACTGGTTGAGGGCTGTGCCTAACAAGAGATAATTCTCTGGTCTTTCCGGCATGCTCTGCAAGTGAGCTAAGCAGATTCACATTACTTAGGAATAGTTCTTAGACAAAAATGTGGAGATGCTGACAACTGTAAATTAGCATGAGTGCAAGAAATATAATGGTTCAAAGAATATGTATGAGACACTAACAATGTCTGCTATTCCAATCCACTATATATTTCGCTATATTTCCACTCACCTCTATTCCAGAGATAATTAAGAGTTGGAGGCACCTGTTTTTCTCTTGTTTCCTTGGTTCTTTACAAGCATATGGGGGTAACCATCACTAAAATACTGCCTCAGTAACCAAACTTTGCCATTGATCCATTTTCTTTCTTTTTTCTTGCTTTTCTTTTCTTTATTTATTTATTTATTTATTTTATTTTTTGTTTTTCTGCAAACTCTGTACTATAACTGCTGCAAATACACATAATATATTTTACAGCCAAATCCTCCAATTTATCACCACATATTATCATCACATACAGCACAGATGCACAGGTATGTAGTTCACTTTTTAGCTTCCAAATTGGTATAAGTACACACATGTCCTAAACTTCTGAATATCACAACATTTTAAATTTTATGGACTGTGAGAAGATTTAATTGATACCTACACTGCAGGTCTTAGAATTTGAAAACACAACCTCATTCCCAATGTCTCTGTCAAAGGGATATAAAAGCACATATAAAAAAAAGCACATGTCACATCAGATTTACTAATTCACAAGTATACCTCAATAATTTAAAAATGAAGTCTATATATCTCAAACAAAATTGTATGTCTTCTATTAAGGTTGCCTAAAATAGTAAGTCTTCTATTAAGGTTGCCTAAAATAGTATCTGGAAAGTTTATTTCTAGAATAGTTAAATTTAAAGTCATTTTAAAGATTTATTTTTATCATTTTTGACAGAGAGAGAAAGAGATACAGAGACAGAGACAGAGAGAAGGGGGAGGGCCCAGAACAGTCTCCATAGTTGCACATCATTGGTTTTTCCACACAGTTTCATTCCACAGGTGGGAGTGGGGCTGCACAGAGCAGGAACTGGGCCGGGGTCTTCACCCCGGTGAGAAATGAACTGGGGGCACTCCCCAGTTCAGCATATGGGTCCTCACAGGCCGGGGCCGGGATTTGATCCTCGGTTCCCAGGGCTGCAAAGTGAGCGCTTAACCCACTGAGCCATCCCGGCTTCTTCTAAATTCATTTTAATGTACAAATCTCTGACAAAAACTAAAAGTGCAACCTATCACCCTGAAAAAAAAAAGATAAAATAAATGTAGATTTAAAAAGGACTTGAATTTCTTTAAAGCTCTCAGAAAATGTTACCATTTAGTAATGACATTTCTATTCATTTGACCTCAGCTTGACACACTGAATTGCTCTGAACATCTGTGGCTAGACACATAAGTTCTACATCTTAACTCATGCTTTTCTAATTTGTATAGAAATGCACATTAAAAGAATGCCAAGGCTAGAGCTATAGACAATAAAAGAACCGAAGTCATAAGTAATTATAAAATTCACATCTATGAGTGCAAAGAGGTTACCAACATTTCCCCTTGACAACTTTGATAACATTCCACATGGAAATAGCTCAAAATTGGAGATATGTCATGCTTCTTACCTGATGCTATGGATTCAAAATGTCTGAATTAATAATACCTGCACTTATGTCTCTCAAACAAAAATGACTGTTGGACTACTAGCTATAACATAGTAGTATGTAGTATGATTGATTACAAGAGATGTAAGGTAAAGAGAGAAGGTATTAGATTATTTCAAAACAGGCAAGAAAACATAGAAAGTGATTATATCTACAAACTAATTTTTATGAACGTGTTAGCATTTCTTATAATGTAACACTAATGTGCTTGGCCCCTTAAAACTTGAAGAGAGCAATAGACTTTGTGGTCACAGTTTTCTGTGATTCTTCATGGTTCTCAGGCCTGCTCACACATTAGAATTACCTGAGAAACTGTTGAAAAACACACTGCCCAGACCTCACTTGGCATCTCTAAGGTTAAATACAGTAATTAAGGTGATTTTAGTATTCAGAGTTGAGAACTGCCACTTGTTTTTGTAGTAAGAATAACAAAGCAGGTGACCTTAATAGATGACATGATTTATTAATCTCCTAAGAAACCACAACTGAAATATTTAGTTATCTATAAAATTAAACATTTTATTTCAAAAGTCAATAATTTATTGAGTTCTTCATTCAGCATAAATTCACTGAGCACATACTATCTACCAGATACAGAAATATATGTTAAAAGATTAATAAAACATGGTTGCTGACCTCATGTGTAAATAGGAGAAAACACATTTGTCGATAGGATAATTACAACATACTGGAATTAATGTTTTAAGAGGCTATGTAAGATGTGAATGAAAAGCAGAAAAGGAAATAACTAATTCTATTTAGGGTAATCAGGGAAAGCTAGATCCTGGAAAACTTGAAAAAAGTGACAAAAGATTTGAGATAAATTTTTAAAACATAGGTTCCTATGAGCAAAAGATTTGAGTAGACATTTCTCCAAAAATACGCAAGTGGCCAATAAACCCATGAATAAATGCTCAATATCACTAATCATTAGTAAGAAACAAATCAAATTCACAATGAGCTACCACTTTATACACATTACAATGGCTACTATTAAAAAAAATAGAATTTTGACAAGTGTTGGCAAGGATGTGCAGCAATTGAAACCCTTGTGCACTGTTGGTGGGATTGTAAACTGATACAGCTGCTTGGAAAAACAGTATGGAAATTCCTCAAAAAATTAAAAATAGAATTATTATATCATCCAAAATTTGGTATAGATGTGAAAGAATTCAAAGTAGGGTCTTCAAAAGATATTTATACAACCAATTTCAAAGTTGTATTACTCAGAATAACTAAAATATGGGAATAACCCAAGTGTTTATTAATGAATGTAAGGTTAGGAAAATGTGACATATACATACAATGGGATATTATTCAGCCTTTAAAAGGAAGGAAATTCTGATATATGCTACAGTATGGATGAATCTTGTGAACATTATGCTAAGTGAAATAAACCAGTCACAGAAAAACAAATACTGTATTATGCTTTTTATATGAGGTACTTAGAGTAGTCAAATTCATAGAGATAGCAAGTACAATGGCAGTTGCCAGGATCTGGGGATAAAGGGAAATAGGAAGTTGCTGTTTAATAAGTCTTTCAAAATGAAAGAGTTAGATAGAGATGAACAGTAGTGATGATTGTATAAAAATCTGAATTTACTTAATATTACTAAACTGCACACTTAAAATAATTAACATAGTAAATTTTATATCATGCATGTTTAACCACAATTTAAAAATTTAAAAAGAAAAGAAAAATGAAAACATAGGCTGCAAGTGCTGTTTCAGTCGCATACTCCCTTCAGTTTAGAATTTTTGAAGGGGGACTATCCCATGATTCTGAATAGTCAGTTCTTCACAGGGTAAAGTAGATGGTCCAGGTAAGTACCAGTGGAGTGGGCAATAGTAAAATTCAGACTGAGGTTTTGCTAGACATTGGTTTCTATACAAGACCATCTTAAAACTTCAGACCATTAGGGTCAGTGAATAAAAGCTGTTGTTTAAACAAAACATACCAAGTGTAAAAACCAACTTCAAAGAACCAGAAGAAGAAATAAAGTTAAGAATGAGCAGAGATAGGATTAAAGTAAAAGAAGATTGGAAATATGATAGAAAAGAGAAGAATATTGAGAAATTTCTGAAAATCCTGGGTGCTGATTGGGTTAAGTCTTCCTTCCCATTCCCACTGCATCAGGTATTAGATTTTATATGACTTTAATTATAGATGGAATATAAAACTGAAAGGAACAAAGAAACAAAGGCTCATGGATACAGTCAATAGTTTAGTGGTTATCTGAGGGTAAGAAGGGAGGTGAGGGGGGAGGAGGCAGAAGGCATCTAATATATGATGATAGAAAGAGAACTGATTATGGGTGGTGAGCACATAATGCAACACATAGACAATGTAATGTAGACTTGTACACCTGGAACCTATGTAATTTTTACCAACTAATGTCACCCCAATAAATTTAACAACTAATTTTTAAAAGGAGTTTACTAAGGTACTGGTAGGAGTCTGGTACTTATTCTACTGACTCGCCAGCTTCTCATCTTTAGTTGCTGGAGCTAGGCCCAAGAGTTAGGATGGAAGACAAAGCTGAGTTGGCAGATTAAAACAAGAAGAGGTACATTTTCAAGGACAAGGACAGTTTCAGAATGAAGGCTATGTTGTTAAAGCCTAGCCACTTGGGAAGGCCCCTCAAAACATTTGTAGACATCAGTGTCTATCAGTGTCTAAATCATCTTTATATGCATTTATTATTTGTCAGCAACAAAAAACAAAGTGCAAATTCTACCTTTCCAGAGTTTACAGTCTAATAGCAGAGATAAACAAATGTAAATTACATAAAGATTAGAATTACACTTTATACATGTTTATCTCCTTTACCTGCTTCTATCCCATCTCTACCACTATTCTCACCATTGTTTCCAAAATTATTCAGAGACTTAATGAAAAAATAAATGAATATATAAATGATGGTTTAGATTTCTTTCTAATGTGGAACTCTGTGTGTAAAAAGCCTGAATAAAAAAAAAATGTGTAGAACAAAATTTGTACGGAACAAATCTTTCACTTTACAAATGAGAAAGTGTATTAAAAGAAATTATAACTTAGTTAAGGCTATAGCTTCTATTTTATCCAGGGCTTTTTTCACAAGACCATTATATTTTCTCAAAAGCCTTTCTTATAGTGTACATAAAATTTTCTCTTTGGAGAAACTTGAAACATGAGAAACATATAGAATACCAAAAATTACACCAATATTTGTCAAGTAAGAATAAACAGTAACATAATTCTAAAGACATTTTGAAAAAGAAGCTTGATGGAGGAAGGGAGACACTAACCTTTCCAGAGCTCAATATATTATAATGCTGCTATGATTGAAAATGTGATAAGACTACATAGACAAATTAGCAAAAGACCATAGTTAGCCCAGAAACAGCTAAGGACATATCAAAACTTAATAGGGTATAAAATAGATATCACACAGATTGGAGTGCAATTTAAATTTTTTTCAAAATTCTAGAACAATTGAGAAGAATTTAGGAGGAAAATTATATTTTTTCCCTTACATTATATACTAAAATTCCAGATGTAAAGGAATTAAATGTAAGACAATAAGGTGAAAAAAAAATCCAAAAGAAATTGTAATTAAATATTTACTAAGTCTTTGGAGGTTGGAAGACTTTTATAGCTTATAAATATAAGAACTCACAAGAAAAGTGACATATGTGGTTATAATATGTTAAAGCTGGAAGTTTCAAAAGTGTACCAAAATTAAAAGGCAAATAACAACAACAAAATATTTACAATAAATATAACAAAATTAAAAATCAATTAAGAAACTATGACAAACCTATCAAGAGGAAACATTAATAGACAATGATGAACATAAAATCAAACTACTAATAAATACATAGGAAAACACTTTATGTCATAGGCCACCAAAATATATATGGCCTATGACATAGCCACATGAGCCAGAAACAGGCTCCAGGCCACAAAATGAAGAATAAGAAGTAATTACTGTCAAATTTCTCACATTATAAAACCAAGGGATATTCATGTGTTGAATGTAGTGCCTTCATGTCAAGTTTCAACTTCCTTATGTACAAAACTCATGGAATCTAACTCTTAGTTTGCCTTTTTAAATCAAAATAAGCTAGTGTTAACAAAAATGTTGAGGAAGAAATGAATGAATAAATGAATGGAAGGATGGCTGGATGGATGAATCAGTAAAACCTTAGCACAAATTATTATTTTAAAATTCTGACATAGAAGAAGCCAGAATGGCTCCGGGGGTTGAGTGATTGCCTTGCAGCCTTGGGATCCAAGGATTGAGTCTTGGCCCCGGCCCATGCAGACCCATATGCTGAACTGGTGTGTGTTTCCCATGTGGGAGGCCCCCAGTTCTGTTCCCGTCCTGCACGGCCCCACACCCACCTGTGTGGAATGAAACTGTGTCAAAAACTAGTGGTATACAACTATGGAGATTGCTCTGGGCCCTCCCCTTTTTCTCTGTCTCTCTCTCAAAAAATAAAAAATAAAATAAATCTTAAAAAAAAATTCTAACATAATATAACAGAAGAAAATCAGCAAACTATAAGAAAGTAACAATATTTTGGAGCATCATCATGGACCGACGAAGATGGATGGATGGATGGGTGAATCAGTAAAACCTTAGCATCATTTATTATTTTAAAATTCAGACATATTATATCAGGAGAAAATCACCAAACTGTAAGAAAGCAATAATATTTTGGAGCATCACCACACATATAGAGTGAAAAACCTTTGTGAAAAAGTTAGACAAAAGTGACCTGAAATTTTCTCCAACCATTCATGTCTCTTGCACCTCGACAATGCACCAGCTCACACGGCACTGTCTGTGAGGGAGTGTTTAGCCAGTAAACAACTAACTATTGGAACACCTTCTCTACTCACCTGATCTGGTCCCCAATGACTTTTTCTTTACCAGAAACTAAAGAGAATATTAAAAAGAAGACATTTTGATGACATTCAGGACATCAAGGCTTATATGATGATGGCTCTGATGGCCATTCAGAAAAAGAGTTCCAAAATTGCTCTGAAGGGTGGACTAGGTGCTGGTGTAAGTGCATAGCTTCCAAAGGGGAGTACTTTGAAGGTGACTACTGATATTCAACAATGAGGTATGTAGCACTTTTTTTAGGATAAGTTTGCCAACTTAATTGTCATGTCTCTCATACACACACACACACAGATAAATCCACGAAGCCATGTTTAGTCTTTGGCTTCAGCAAAACAAGTGATTATGTGAATAGAAATGTAGATTCTAGTAAAACAGAAAGCATGTATTACTATTAAATGCTCAGAGAGAATGTATAGTGCTTTTTGAGGGTAATTGCTGGACACATATAAATGTGAAGCTGAAGGAAGCAGTCACCTGATTGCTGTTCAGAGGAGCAGAAGGCAAAACAATGGTGTGATATAGAAGCTACTTGCACTTCCATTTACACTGGGATAGGATGACACTCTAGCAAAGAGCCTGACTCAAGAGACAGGACATTTGGGTTCTGATCCTAGACCAGGAAACCACATAGTGACCTGGGAAAAACAGAGAAGAGGACGGTAACACTGAAAAGAAAGGAGAATGGTAAACAGTGAGTGATAGACAGAAAGACATGCCCTACAGAAAACAAAAAAAGATAATGGATTTGACAATCAATAAAGATTGGTAATTAAGATATTTTGGAGAATGTAATGAACGCTGTTGCTTTAGAGTAGGAGTATAAACCTAATTATAGTGGGGTAAAAAGCCAACATGGAGGAAGAGAAAACATCAAATCTAAAACAGTTCTTTAAGAAGTTTGGCAGCAGGAGAATAATGGGATTGCCTTGAAGTATAATTTGTGAGTTAAAAAACTGAACAAATAAGTTAATATCTGCCAAAACAAGATGTAGCATATACCTGTTATGACTATTAATCCTGAATAAATTGTTCTGATTTTTAACAAGTTAGTTCCAATTTCATGTTATATTTTAGATTCAGAAAACCCTAAATAGTTCTCAATAAGTATATTAGTGCCATTATGTTATTTTTTTATAACCCCAGGACCCTAACATCTATTACACTTTTGTAAATGGAATCAGATGATCTCACATTCCATCCCATTTCTTCAATGTAGCATTATTTAATATTCACTGAGCATCAGTAACTTTATTTCACAGCGTTTGATTTTTTTACCCATGTGACCCTTGGGAATATAACCCTTGCCATGTAACTCTTGTCAGCCACTCTCTTCTACAAACATCCTTTAGAGATATTCCTTTCATATGCCATCTGCCTTGCAGGAAACACACTCTTCTTATCAGGTTATAAGAAGAAATTTAGTTAACAGAGACAAACAAAAAGACTAAGTACTCAGAAAACCCCTATGCTTCTATGTAAAGAGGAGAGAAAGGCATGGGAACCAGGGTTGTCTTACAGTGCTCTATGATGTGTGCATGCATTCCTAAATGTTTCTTTTATTTATAATTCTTCCACACTGTTGTCTTGCTCCCTAATCACCATCTACTTCTTTTATGCTTATTATACATTCTTGGCACGGTCCCATCAGAGAACCTATGGAGGGGGTTGTAGCTACACTTGAGCTCAGCAGTAACTATCCATTTTGAACAATGCAAGAGGTCCATGACTTGGTCACCTCACAAGAAACACACATCATCTACTTGACATGAGAATTCTACAAGAAATGACTGCACCTCTCAGAGTCTCCCTATCAATTGTTCTCATGCCCAACAGGAGGTATTTTCTAGCAAGGTATCTAAAACTTCCCCCTCATCAGGAATATAATTGGATGATTAATCTAACACTTGAACTCACATTTCCCCAAACTCAGGGCTTCTCAGGCCTGGCCCTGGAAGGTAAAGGATACCAAAGGCTCTATTCTAGAAAATAGTCAACTCTGTAAACACACCTGAAAGATCTGAATCTAGACACTGTGATAATGCCACAATGTCATTCTCACTATCCAACCTGGCTCATGCAAACCTTTAACAAGGTGTACAGAGACTGTTGGTGGGCACACCTAGGTCAGAAAAATGGATCAGGTATCAAGTATAGGCCTAGTCAACCCAAATAATGCTGCTCCCAGAACATCGCCAAACACTACCACCTTATGCTGCATGTCTGCCTACTTCTTCTCTCAATCGCAAGAGCATCTTGGTAGCTGTAGTACATTTTGACTCCTGATCTTCCAACTCCCATTTTCCTCAACTTAAATCTACTTGCTTCCTCTAATCATAGACCCCAGTTCGCAGCTAGGTAATGTTGATGAAGGCCCTTCACATTCATGTACTTCTAGTCATTGTTGTCCCATGGATGTGTGGAGCCTATTAATGCCTAGAAAAATTCTTCCATCATTGCTATTGTCACATATCTCATTCCTAAAACTGCTCTATCAACATACACTTTCACAATTGTCCTGGTATCTACCCTGACTTTTACCACTTATCAAAAAGCCTAGACCAACAAAAACCTGCCCCGTCTCTGATGACCCCGTACCAGGAACCCCTGTGTTTGTGGTGTGTGTAGGGAAAGCTGGTCTCCTGCTGGTCGCCTGGGAGTACAGAACATAAACTGGCCATTAGTAACATTCAACCAACAAACACAGGAAAATCTCAGTGCACTTCAAGGAGTGGTCAAATAAAAATGCATGTCTTATTGAGGTCTGTCCCTTTATAAGGTCTCAGTTCATTGCCACAAGAAAGACTTGAAGCAGCATTAAAAGCCTTTACTTAGAAATTGCTTCAGGCCTATCTCCCTTCTTTTGGTTTTTCTGCAACCTCACTCAGGTTTCCCACTATCACAGGCCCCTTTGACACTATAACTAAGCTTACTTCTCTCTTTTGATCTATTTTTCTCTATATTCAGCTGGCTTGGTGACCAAGTTTTCTATTGTTGTCCTTGTTTGTGTTCTGGCATTGTGACTCTCAGCACTAAATCCCTCAAGCCCTGTACCTTGCTCAGGTCCCCCGTTCATCATTAGAGGGAAGACAAGTAAGGCCCTAACATTGTCGTTATCAAGGTACAAGAGCTATTCCATGAAAAATGCCACTCTGTTTCTTCCCAGTGTCTATCAACTTTTGCTAACTAAATTAACTCCTCTCTCAGAAATAGCTCACAAACTGGAAGTTAACTCACTGCAGCCCAACTAAGGGCTTTATGCAGTGAAGTTCCCACTATCTATTCTTTCACCCCACCATATAAGCAAACCAAAAGGAGATTAGTCATAACCCTTCTAGATTCAAATCCTAGCCATTCCAAGGTTAAGCTTTATGAAACTCTGTGCCCCTGCCACCACATGAGTAGAATATGAATAATATTTGTATATAATACATATATATATACCATATGAATAATAATGTTTGTAATACATATATATGTACATATACATACTTTTGAGGAGATTGTACTATTTAAAAATCCATGCAATCCATCTATCTCTACACAGCAAATGCTCAATGAATTACAGCTTCATTACCATTTCTGCTCATAGATTCTTGCTACCAGAAACTTAAGACACAAACCAGCTCTTTTAATTTTTATATTTGGTAATTATTACAAGATTTAATGTAATTCAAGAAAATAGAAAAAAACCAAAAGCAAGAATCAATTGGCTTCTCCTTCAATGAACTCACCAAGCTCATTGTGTTTAAAAAAAATAAAAATTAAGGAATTTACCTTAGGAAAATACTTTTAAAGTTTTCATCTATTTGTAGCTATTTCAGAGAAGTTGAATAAACTACAGCATACATTACTCCCACCCCTTTCTCTGCTAAGTTATATTTTTAAATGCCTCTGAGACAAACTATTAGGTGAGCAATTTGGAGCCAAAAAATGTCTGTTTCATTTTATTTGTTTTCATCTAGTTTGATAAAGTGGCAAATATCACTTGATTTGTCCCTAATGTATTCAGTGTTAGATTTCTTTTCTTGCTGAGAAAATGGCATATACAGTAATTCTTCCTCTACTATATATAAATTCCAAATGCTACCTTAGCAGAATTATGAAATAAAAATGAATGCTTTTTTTAAAGCATTTATGGAGACTAGGGAATAAATGATAGAATTTTCTTATATTTCTTGTATATGCAGATAACAGATACATTTAATGCAAGAAGAAAATAGAATTTTAATAGAATTTTTAACTAAAGATCTTGAAACAAAACTAGACATACATTTTAATTGAATTTCTGGCTCAAATTACAGCAAACCATTATAAATCATTAGGAATCAGTTTTAAAACTGCTTTCACTTTTCCCCGTATTACAAACACAGAGGTAAGCTTTTACAGCTTCAGATAAGTGTTAATAAATTACCCGAATTTCAAAATTAATGGCTGCCCGGCTGCTTTGGGGAGATATCATTGTGTTTCATGAATATTTTGATTTTGTGATTAGATCAAAATGCACTGAATTCCTAAACAGTCATAACCAAGGTCTGCTGATCATAAACTGTTCTTTTTTAATAAATTATATTCCTCACAAATCTGCTGATATGGAATAATTAGAAATTGGTTGCCTGCATTTACTGTAATATTTGCATGACTTTAGATCTCCACCTACTGATCTAGAGGCTGGCAGGAAATGTACATTTTGTACATTTCTAAATATACCTTGCCTGCTGAGATAATGGTTTATATTGTGATGGTAAGAAGGTTTTTATTTGAAAAAAAACAAAGAGGTGTCACTTGCCAGTTCTGGAAGACATTGATTAGGCAGTTCATGTCATTCCTATTCAGAACTTATTATTTACAGCTTTCTTGTTTTCTTTCTTTTGTAGGAGATAAAGATCTGAATCTTGTAAACTGCTGAAAGAGTGTCTATTTTGTCTTTTTAGGGAGTCTTAAAATACATTTTATAGAACGCAAGCATCCTGAAACTAAATGTAAACTGAGTAAAACACAGAATCCCAATTTGTTATAATATATCCAAGTATAATCT
>PVKE010030530.1:0-19562 GCA_004027555.1 Craseonycteris thonglongyai
GAATCATTAGGAGGGTGGTAAAGAATTAACAGGCAATAAGAGTGTTAACTGGGAGTCCTGCTCAGTCCTCACAAGCCAGGTTTTTGCCTTTGTTTTAAAGTTCCATGTCTATCTGAGTTGCCACTGGATCTCCATCACCTAGCACACTGCTCAACATGCAGTAGGCACTCAATAAATAGTGGGTGCATGAAACAGAAGGATATAAAATGTCTCAGAGGACAGCCTCGTGATGTAAACACCTTACACCACTCCTACATCTCTCATGAGATTTCTCAA
Organism: Craseonycteris thonglongyai; assembly: GCA_004027555.1. Lineage (NCBI taxonomy): Eukaryota > Metazoa > Chordata > Mammalia > Chiroptera > Craseonycteridae > Craseonycteris > Craseonycteris thonglongyai. The sequence goes on from PVKE010030530.1 coordinate 277, forward strand.
TTCTGTTCTGCCAAAAGCACTAGCCTTCCAACTATTTCAGACACCTGCTACTTGCTCTACTAACATCATCAGTATCTCTCTTTCCTAATACTTCCCTCCTATTAAAATTTCTTGGATGTCTGACATTTGTAATCATGGACCATTTTCCATCCTCCCCTCCACCTGAAGAAACATTAGCAGTGTTCTTTCTGCCTGAAGAGGTATGCTTTCAGAACAAAGTCCCTCCTCCTCTGTAGCACAAGAAACACCTCTATTATGAAAATGTCAGGGACGCTGTTGCTCCAGATTACAATGCCCCAGGTCATCTTCAATCAGCCTGGTTTCTTATTACCTGTGCCACTTGACTGTGTTTCTCGGGGATGTTTTTCAAATGATTAGACCGTATACAGATGATGTTCCCGTCTGTGAAAAAAATCAAAGAATTTGATTTCCTATTGTTTTTTTTTTCTAAAAGATCATTTAGGAGAAAAAACGTCTGGCAACTGAAATTCCCTCATACAAAGAGGCATATACAAATATGAAGACACAAAGTACCCACTTCAAGCTCAAAGCCATTTTTCAGACAAAACTTGTTCCTTAGTCTAGCCATTAAGCTTATAATTAATGGAGCTAGTTCAAAGTATTTTCTCTCATGCCACACATCAGCAATACAGCAATGTCTGCTTTCTATTCAGATTTTAAGAGAAAAATAAAATGTAATTGCTTTTTTTTGTTGTTACTAAATAATAGAATGCTGACATCATATACTCATTTAATTCTATACACAAGAGGGAAAATGCCAACTGCCTACTCTAATGAACTGTACTTTAAGGGCATATGGATACTAACGAGTGTGACTAATATAAAATGATGTTGTTTCAAGTGGTTTGATTGGAAATGGGCAAAGAGAACGTTCAGGAATGGAATCTGGGAATGGATACTGGAATTAAGTCTTGGCCACTGTGATTTTCCTCACCAGCACTTACCTCCCTTGCCAATTCTTTTAAGGCAGATTTATCACAGAAAGCACTAGTTTTCAGGAATATGGGGATGTGAAATCAGAAAAGCAACTCTAATGAGGAGGCTGCTCCTAATATGATAAGTAGCACACGATGAAGATGAGAGAGCAGCAGCAATATTAAGATTTACCAAGCACTTACTAGGTTTCTGACATTTGGCTTTTAGAGGGAGAAGGGATGAAAGTTGTGATTCCTAGTGCTGTGTTATTATGACTACCCACCAAAAAGTACCCACAATTAACCTTTGATCAAGTTCTGTATCAAACACTTCCAATTCAACCTTCTCCTTGAAGGCCAGTGTTTTCTACTACTCTTCACTCCCACAGATGCTGTTCTGAGCCCTTCCCTCTCCTCTCAGTCTTTGGTTTGTTATTTCTACTGGTCATGGCCTTCAACTGACCTCTCCAAGTTCCAAGGTAGTACCCCACGGTCTTTGGATTGCCATCTGGACCTCGGTTCACAGAGAAAGTGGACTTATTTCGATAGCCATCAATGACAGGCTGGAAAAGGCAGAGGGACAGGAGAGAGACAACAGGTCAAATGAAACCAAAGAGGACAACAGTATAGGGAATGGAAAAAAAAAAAAAGTTCTCTGGATGAGGACAAATAAATGATGCTTGCTTGGAAGGTAAGGTGTAGGTGAGAGTCCGTGGCTGAGGTCAAGACACCCCATAGAAGAAAGGAGTTCCAATTTTGCCATAAAGCAGGTGTCAGCAAACTTTTTTCAGGAAAGAGCCAGACAATAAATAATTTTAGGTTTTGCAAGTCATACGGTTCCTGTTGCAACTACTCAACTCTGCCACTGTAGTGCTAGAGCAGCCATACACACTCCATTGACAAGTAAGCTTGGCTGTTCCAATAAACTTTATTTACAAAATCAAGTGGCAAGACAGATGGGGCCTAAGGGCCATAGTTTGCCAACCTCTGCCATAAATTACATTTTACCTCTCTGAGGCCTCACTGTATTTTCAAGTTGGAATCTCTCTAAGGAAGGAGTAGTGCAGTGGTTGAGAAAGTAGGTTTTGCCTCAGGCCTGAGTGTGAAGCTCAGCTCTGGCACATTCTAGACAGGGAAAAATTACTTAATCTTTCTCAGCCTTGGTGCCTTCATATGTAAAACAACAGTGCCTACCCCTCAGAGTGATGATAAACACTAAACAAGAAAATAAGACATACTATTCAGTTAGCAGAGGGCCTGGTCCCCAGCAAGTAACCAGGAAGTACTAACTGATAGTTTTAGCTATTAAGGGGGCTTAGTAGATGAAGGATAGGGAGGTGAGGGCTTACAGAGGGTATAACAGGATGGAGAAGACAGGAGAGGCCATCCAATTTGGGTGCAGCTGCTGTCACCTTGACTCCACTGAGCATTTGGAGATAAGACTCTAGTCTTTGTAAAATTTCCTTCTGAGCTTCAAATTTCACCTACAAAAGAATACAAGCAATGAAACAAAAGAATTCTGCAGTATTACCACAAAGAATGGAATACAAATAGCACAAGAAAAGGTTGTCCCACAGATTCTTGGGTCATGGGCTCAGTAAATAAGGAATCCAGAATGATGTAACAGCAACAGACCTAATGAGGTATTGGGAAAAGGTCAAGAGCGAGCTCTTGTGTAAGCTCATCATTTTATCTGAACTTTCAGTCTGAACACTCAAGCTATATGTCAGTGCTGTCTGGGAGAACTTGCTGTGATAATGAAAATGTTCTATTCTGGAATTATGTTCTGTGTAATATGGCAGACACTAGTTACAAAAGTCTACTGAGTACTTGAAATGTGGCTTGTGTAACTAGGATTAAAATTTATTATTATTATTATTTTTAATTGTTCAATCTATTGGGGTGACATTTGGTTGGTAAAAATTACACAGGTTCCAATGCAATTCCCATCAAAATCTCAGACATTCTTTTGAGAAATAAATTTAAAAACAATCATCAGATTCATATGGAACTACAAAAGACCCAGAATTAAGTTTTTAATCTTATTTTAATTAACTTAATTATAGTCTGTTCTGCTATAATGGGACATAAGCATTCCTACATCACACTATGCAAAATCATGCAAAAGAAATGACAGGGCTAGGGGATGCTGGAATAACTCAGTGGTTGAGGTTTGATTCCTGGCCCTGGCCTATGCAAAATCACATGCTGAATGAACTATGGCACAACTAGTAACCACCAGGATGGCTTGGCAGTGAAGGGTCTCACCTCCCATGTGGGAGGCCTCCAGTTCGGTTCTTGCCTTGAGAGGCCCCACATCCACTTGTGTGGAATGAAACCATGTCACAACCAATGATAGTACAACTATGGAGACTGTTCTGGGCCCTCCCCCTTCCTCTCATTCTCTGTCTTTCTCTCACCTCTCAAAACAATAAAATAAATCTTTAAAAAAAATCACAGCGCTTATGGGAAAAATGGGGTTGGTCACACACATTCCAAAAATGTATCAGTAATATACAGAGAAAAGATAGGAACCTAATAAAAGGAATAGTATACTTTTACATGTTAAATGGTTTTTAAAATGGTTAAGTGCTACAATACAGATGGCATCTTGCCCTAACACAGACCTGAAGTTGGCTGGTGGAAGTAGCTGTCCACTTATGAGTTATCATGAAGTGGTGAAGGAAGGGTCATCTGAATAGCATGCAAGGTTCTAATGGTTGTGACTCATTACACACTCAGCAAACTGAGGGAGCCAGTGAGATGTCTGAGGTGTGTGTGTGTGTGTTCATTGTAAGGGCTCTCATGCAGCTCAGTCAGCTGGGCGCAGCCTCCTTTCATGTCGTGTTTCCTGTGGATGAAATCACAGCTAAGCAAACATAAAATGTGCATTGTGTTCAAATTGTTCCCTAGTATATCAATTGGATAGAACAAATTTCCATTTTCAAAACAAGCATTATGGCCAAAATGACTATATTTAAGTTTAAATAGCCACATGTAGCTAGTAGTTATCATGTTGGAAAGTGCAGCTATATATGAAACACCAAGAGCACTTGCTACTCACACACATAGAGCTGTAAGAATTACAAAAATGCAAGGAAGAAAGGAAACAGGCATTTATATGTATGGCTGTAGAGCTCAGAAGACATAACTGGCCTAAAGTTTAAATTCCAGAGTTATTAGCATATTGAGTTTAAGGACCCATTGGGGTGACTGGGTAGAGCTGTCAGTCAAGCTTCTTACAAGTCTAACACCATTCACCTGATAGAATAGAGTGACAAATGAAGCTGGGTACTAACCTTGAGCTGTTCATCATAGCTCAGCCTCCAGAGTGGCGTCACAACATCGGCCAGCCTGGAATAAAACAATTCAGCACTTGGTTCATTACATACATAAGAACTGAGCACCTATTATGCATAAGTACTTCCTGCCACCGTTTTCTCTGGCATTTTTCTTATCATTCAGACCTAAATTCATGCCCCTGGGGAGATAGTGTCTGGGAGAAGAGCCCATTTTGATGCTTTCTACTTAACAAAGCAGAACAGATGGGCAAACTTAATATAAGAAAAACCCAGGTTTATGAGGAGGCTATTAGTCACATTACAAAAGGCTTCACCGTCGGCTTCCTTTAAATGGCTCACCTCTCTAACACTTTTAAAATATAATTTGATTTAGAAAACACATTTGTTACATAAAATGAGGTATGTTGGTGTTATGCATGGCCACAGTGGGACTATTCATTCTAATCCATCTCATCTTTCTCTGGGTCCCTGGTTTGCAGTATACCTGCCCTGGACCTTTTTAGAGATAAGGTCCCAGTTTAATTATCTTCTTTCTGTGAAAAGCACAGTTAAAGGCAAGGAGAGGATTTTCTGTGATCCCAAAGCACTTCCCCAAACTTTCCTCAGACGTCTTCAGGTTTGCTCTGGGCACCCTACCTGAGGCACCCCCTTCAAATCCTTGCTATGCTACGTTAGTTATATCAGGATACACGATTTCAGTATCCCAGAGATTCAGACTTGCTAAGGGAAAATGACATCAGCCTAGGCCCTAGGCCTTACCTTTCCTGCAAGGAACCATCTAGTTGTCCAGGATGGCTTGATTTCTTCTGATTTTTCTGTCCTTTTTGGCGCTTCTTGGAGATGACATGAGTGAAGTTTCCATTACATGCTGAGCCCAAGAAGAGCTGTGATCGACCTGGAAGTTTCTGGGAACACCAGGGGAGCAGTCCTGATTTGGAGACGAGACCCAGTTTGGAGAACCAGCATCTTGGGCTATGCATTGGGACTCTTTCTCTTAATATGAGGCAACCAGAGAAGCACTGACATTCACCTGCATGATAGGTGGCCAAACAGAAGTCAGAAAAAAGGCACAATTCCCAAACCTCTTCATTCATTTATAAAGCCTTACGGAAGCCCAGCACCTAGCATGATGACTGGCAGAGGCAATACTCGGTAAAAGCAGGCCTGCTGAACAGAGCTGAACTTCTGCAAATGAGGCACTGGCCTAGGCTCTCCAAATAGAAAGATGATGGGGAAGCCGGGATGGCTCAGTGGGTTAAGCGCTCACTTTGCAGCGCCAGGGACCGAGGATCGAATCCCGGCCCCGGCCTGTGTGGACCCATATGCTGAACTGGGAGCTCCCCCAGTTCAGTTCTCTCTCTGTCTCTGTATCTCTCTCTCTCTCTCTGTCAAAATTAATAAATAAAAATATATTAAAAGTACAAACCACAAATTAAAAAAAAAAAAAGAAAGATGAGGAAAATATAGTCTTTGTCCTTCAGGAAAGAGTTCAACTCTCTGGGTATAGTTTTATGGCCAGTCTCTCTCCATAGTGTACCCTCCCACCCTACAAGCAAGCAACCAATCAATTAATATTTAGGAAGTGCTTACTATGTGCAAGGCACTGTTATATACTACATACTGAAGGGGTTGCAAAGGTTACAATCTATTTGAAAAGCCCAAGGGCGGATACAGGAAAAGGTGCTAATAACTAACATTAACATGCTTGATTCCCGAATGAGTGCTCAAAAAAGGTTTCCCAGAGCACGAAGGTAGATTTTGTGCCAGGTATTAAAGGACAGCAGGGAGGTGAATCAGATGCTTGGAGGACAGAGGCTTAAAATGGTAGTTCATTTTAGATAATAGAAGAAATAAGGCTGAAAAGGTACATCTAAGTGAGATCTAGGAGAACATTAATGCCTGAATAAAATAGACTTCATTGTAAAGGCAACACTGAATTGATGGAGCCTTTATGAAGAAAGATAAAGATGAAATAGGGAGGTTAATAAAAAGCAAGCTCATGTTCCAGGCTCGTCTTTGAAATAGTAGAGAAATAGCCAAATGGAAATCTTTACTAGAGAAGCAGTACTGCATGTCGAAGCTACAGACTTTATCCAGTGTCTATTGTACTTTCTTTTTTTTTTTAATATATTTTAATTTATTTATTTTTGACAGGGAGAGAGAGAGATACAGAGACATAGACAGAGAGAGAATTGAACCGGGGGAGCTCCCAGTTCAGCATATGGTTCCGCACGGGCCGGGGCCGGGATTCGATCCCCGGTCCCCGGCGCTGCAAAGTGAACGCTTAACCCACTGAGTCATCCCAGCTTCCCCCAGTGTCTATTGTAAATACAAACTATAAGCTTTTCTTGGGGGGTGGTGTGGGGTGGATGCTGGGATGGCTCAGTGGGTTAATTGCTCGCCTTGCAGCTCTGGGGTCCAAGAATTGAGGCCCGTGTGGAACCATATGTTGAACTGGGGTGCTTCCCATGTGAGAAACTCCCAGTTAGGTTCTCACTGGGGCAAGCTTCCCATGTGGGAGGCCCTCGGTTCGGCCCTTAGCTCACCAGGGTGCACCTCCCATGCAGGAGGCCCCCGATCTGTTTTCTGCCCTTAACAGCCCCCACCTACCTGTGTGGAATGAAACTATGTCACAGACTGATGATGTACAATTATAGAGACAGCTCTGGACCCTCCCTCTTCTCTCTCTCTCTCTCTCTCTCTCTCTCTGTCAAAAACAATAAAGTAAATTTTTAAAAAGCTTTCAAGAGAAGAGCAAAAGAACAATGACTAAACCCTAAACCGAGAAGAAAGGCAGTAGTTGAAGAGTAAGAAGAGATGCTGGTGACTCAGGAGAAAGAGGAGAATGTGGAGCCTGGAGCTAAGGAGAGGCCTTTCAGGAAGGCACTGGCACATCCAGGAAGTCTGAGGCCAGAAAGGGAAATAAGGCAATGGGATGTGGCAGTCAGTAGGGACGAATGGAGGTTTGAGCCTCTAAGTATGCAGATCCTTAAGTCAGACCAACTTGGGCAGCCCCCTGGCTTCCCCACTTACTAGCTAGGTGGCCTTTGCAAAGTTAATCATTCCCTCTGACCTTCCCTTTCTTTATCTGTAAAATGGAGATGACAATAGTAACTATCTCATATAGTGGTTATAACGGTTACATAAAGGATCATTAACAAAAAGTACTTCACAGGTGATTAACTAGAGATGGTGTTTTTAAAGCTCTGAATACAGCAGCCAGTACCTAGCAAAAAAAAAGTCAGTACATGTTGATTACAACTGTCATAATGTCTAAAGACAATATGGGACTGAGTGGGAGTGGCAGATTGAAGGAGGGAAGCAGGAGGAACAGTGGGAATAACTCTAAGGAAAAAACTGGCTGAGTTAGAAAAGGGGGAGGACCGAGCCTCACTTTGGAAACAGGAAGGAATCTTCCTCCAACACAGGAAGGACACTGTGTTGCTGCTTATTGACCTTAGTTTGCCTGATCATGTATCATTGTGGAACTCTTCTGAGCACCCAGGGCACGTGAACGGACTTGACCAGATATCTCACTGATGGGCTGAGATTGTCTTTTCACCCTTGCCCTCTACCTTGGATTTCATCCTAATGTTAAGTCATACCTTAACTCAGAATGATATATATTTAAAAGGCCAATGTATGTAATACTTATTAACTAAGATTCTTCCATAGCCCCCTCTACTACTGTGAAATTAGTATGCCATGATCATTAGAAAACGTACACTGGGGGTCCCCAACCCCTGGGCCATGGACCAGTCCCAGTCCATGGCCTGTTAGGAACTGGGCCACACAGCAAGAGGTGAGCGGTGGGTGGCCATGCACACAGGGGTTGGGGGTTAATCTGTATTGACAGCCACTCCCCATCACTCTCGTTGCCACCTGAGCTCTGCCTCCTGATCGTACAGGTGGCAACACGTGTCACTGTCCCCCATCACCCCCAGATGGGACCCTCTTGTTGCAGAAAAACAGGCTCAGAGCTCCCACGGGTTCTACAGTGCACAATAAATGTAATGCATATGAATCATCCCTAAATCATCCCCCACCCCTGGTCTGTGGAAAAACTGTCTTCCACAAAACTGGTCCCTGGTGCCAAAAAGGCTGGGACAACTGACTTAGAGGATGCTGACATGGGTGCTGTAATATTTAGCCCATCCGTCATTTTGTATGCTTACAAAGTACTTTAAAAACTGTCGGGGAAGCCGGGATGGTTCAGTGGGTTGAGTGCTCACTTTGCAGCACTGGGGACCCGGGGATCAAGTCCCAGCCCCGGCCCGTGTGGGCCCATGTGCTGAACTGGGGAGTTCCCCAGTTCAGTTCTCTCTCTGTCTCTGTATCTCTCTCTCTGTCAAAACAACAAGAACAAAAAAAAAGAAAACAATTAAAAAAAAAAGTAACTGTCACAATATGGAAGTATGGGGTGGGGGGATTTCAGATATCTAGCATAATTTAATCAAATTTAAGTTGGCCCATCATTCAAGTATTAATGACAGAACCCTCTACCAAACTCCCAGGAAGAGGCAATGCATTAAGAACACAGGTTAGAGACATGTTGTAATCCCAACTTTGTGTCTCACTAGTTCTCTGACCTTGTGCAAGTTACCTTAAGGACTATGCAACTCAGTGTCACCGTCTATAAAAACAGCAAGTGGTATAAGGGTAAGTACCCTTATGTGGGAAACATAAGAAAACAACATACACACACAAACTTTCTTAACCATCTGCATTAGTACCTGACTGAGCATGGTGTGCCTTAAGGCTTACCCTGGGCCACCTGTTAATACTGTCAAAAATATGTGACCTATGATAGACATTTTTCCAAGGTGAGACAAATGTATGAACTTGACATATTTTTAGGAAAAGCAAAATCCAGTGAGAGGAAATGAGTGACGAGGCAGAAGACAAAGAATAAGGAGTGGTTTGGGGGTGGGAGGAGAAGGCCCAGACTACAGGGGAAGGGAGTGCCCTGTCCCCCTAGCTGGCAGGGAAGGATAAAGGGAGCTCCAGGCCCATTTGGAGGTTGGCAGAAGATAGGGGAGCTGAGGAATTTGAATACAGATATCACTACCTCAAGACATTTAGACATTCTCAGGAGTGTATGGGTCCTTTCACTGGTGACTGCCACCATGGGACAGTGTTCCACTTGCCCTGAGACAGAATAGAGCAAACATCACAACGGGTTCCTCCGAATGATTAGATATGATCTAAAAAATAGGATCCTTCTGTTTCATCTTTCCAGGGAAAGAGCCGCTCATTGTATTTAGTAATTTCTGTAATGAAATCTATTTTTCAAGGCAGCAAACTCATACCAAAGTGAGTTGTTTCTTTGTGTCTTGTCAGAGAGGGCATTTGTTTACAGAAAATACTATTTTCTTTTTTATAGTTTTTCTTTTTTCAGATAAATACTTGGGTTTAAAAAATACTGTGTGTGACAACTGCTCTACTTCTGTAATAGCTCAGAAATTGATTGGAAAGGGACACAGGGTCTAGAACTGCTAGATAGAAAGGTAAACTATCTCTCTAGGGCTGGCGTGGCTAACCTCCCTGAAATGCTCAGAGAAGTTTCCATCAAGAGACTATGTGGTCTAGGAAGATTCAAGCTGGGCAAAGGATCTCCTTGGGAGAAAAATGTTCACCCACAGGCAAAGTCCTTCTTACACTCTTCACCCTTCCTTCTGTCCACCTAGCCCCAGACGTGGTTCCGGGCTAAATCAGACAGACAGAGGCTTTGACAGCTTCATCTTGATTGCAAGGCACCTGCAGTCAGGTACTTCATTTCCTGACTACCCTTTCACAGCCCCTCCCAAGGCCTTCTTCTTTGGGCAAATTCTGTCCACCGCGCCCTTTGGAAGGGCTCACTAGGAAAGGCTACCACTGAATATGGGCGGGCTGCAGGGCCCAGGGAGGTCTGAACCGGCGAGGTGGAGGCGTTGAGGAGGAGGTCAGTGCACAGGTGGACTCTCAGCTGAGTGTGACCTTGCACAGCGTCCCCACCCCCACCTGCCTTCTCAATTCCCCGCCCTGCGGGCAATTTGGAACACCCAGCAGTTTTCTGCACAGTAAGACTTAAATGGGGTTTTCCAGGCTCTCCATGTAAGCCCCTTACCTTCGTAACCAATAAATCCTCTTACAAACCTGAAGCGGCAAATGAAAAGGCCAGCGAGGGGCCTGGATCGAGCCGCTAGGGAGAGTCACTTCCTGGTGCACAGGGCTCCAGGACGCCCGACGCACACGCAGAGAGCCCAGGGCGGCGCCATGGGACGCCTGGCTCCTCCCAGGCTCCAGGCAGTCCCCCACACCCCAGCACACCCCCCTGCACAGGCAGCCAGTCCCTGGCAGCCCCTCTCCCTACTCTGCTGGGGACGCGTCTCCACAGACCTTCCTCAAAGACAGTCATGACCCCATTACCCGGCGCCTTCCCGCTCCAAGTTCTCTCCCCTCTCCACCTCACTACTCCCCACGTTCTCCCCACCGCCGGCCCGCCTGCCCTCTCACTGTCCCATGGGTGGGTTTGGATACGCCTTGAGAATCACAAAGGAATTTGCACTACGCTGTTAATAGTGCTGCCCATCTCTGGTGTACTTGTGGCTCAACTGTTTCAACTAAAAAAAAAAAAAAATGTTTTCTAATGATAGAATTGTAGGCATCAGATCCAAACTGGGTTGGAAGATAGGGAGATGAAGGGGGTTTTCTCATATCACAACATTTTATAAAAGTCAGCTGAATTTTGGGACAAACTCTTTTTCAGTCCTTCATTCCCCTGTGTTTTATTTTGTACTTTGCATCCGAAACATATTATGTTACCATGACAAGGTAAACCTGGCTTCTTCCGTGGCTCCCAGGCAAGACTACTAAATCCTAAAACCTCATGGAAAGATTTCTTTTTTCAGCCACAGAACTCGGGAGGCCAGAGGCCACTAGTTCATTTACCAGCTCCTGGACTACATTAAAAGATTCCTCTAATTTTTCAAGGGGTCACAAGCCCATTCAGGACAGTGAGGTAGCACTGAAGAGTTCACAAATGTCTGTGCTCTAAAAAATCGCTGCAATGGAATAAAATGTACAGCACAGTGAGGTTACATTTGGGCTTAAATGGAAAGCATAATATGCCTGTTTTGTGCTAGGCAATGCATTAGCCCTAGTTGGTACAACAGTAAATTAAACATGGACCACTACCTCAAATAACAGCAAACATTAAGTCAGCTAGACCAAGGCTCAAAGCTCAGATCTGCCACTTACAAGCTATGTGAACTTGGGCAAGTTACGTAATTCCTCAGTACCTCAGTTTCCTCACCTGACAAAATGTCCATAATAATTGTACCTACTTCACAAGGTTGTGATACAGATTAATTTAATACATACAAAGTGCTTAGAATAGAGTAACCACACACTCAATAAATGTTAGGTATTATCATTCAAAAATAATTTTATATACTGTGGGTGTATACACACACATGCAGACATATGCATATATACCTTTAAAAAAGAGATCGTTCACTTCCCATTCTAAAGGCTTGATCTGGTAAATGCTTCATTTAAATTGTGGTCATTCTAAATGCTCTTATGGCTCTTAAGCCAACTGTAAGCTCAAACCACTGTTTTGGGTTTCTTAGCCTGCACAGCTATATCAAATGAGACCAGGCTAGAGAACGAACCTTCGGCTCTTTTCCCTTTCTCTTCTTTTGGTCCCTTCTTATGTGGATAACCAGCTCCACTTATTTTCTTGCCTCCTCTTCCCTTTTCTTCTCTCCTAGCCCTTCTGCTCCTTTATCATTTCTCATCAGGATATCCTTTGTTGTGCCTAGCACACGACCAGGTGCCTAGTGGGAGCTCAATAAATATCTGATGAATTGAACTAAATCTCATCTTGTCTACTAAAAGGGAAAGGGTGTATCTTCCCTCACTCCACCACAACCCCCTCCTGTTCTGAGCATCCAAGCAAATTCATTTAAAACAGGTCTGTCGTTGGAGAAGGCAGAACCCTGAGGGGTAAAGAGAGAAGAGATTAAGGAAGCTATAATGTAATCATTTAGCCATTAATCATTTTATATTTATTTAACCTGATAAATCAGGTTCTTGTAGAAAAGAGAAATCATTACATTTGTAAGAGGGGAAAGAAATACCCCATATTACAGAAAAGGTTAGACTCTTCAACCGTAAAGTTAATAAATGGATATGTCATAGGTTATAAGCAGTATTGTTAAATGAAATAAGAACTGGAACCAAGATAACCTTTTTTTAACTTTGTTATCAGCAGACCAAATCACAACAAAGTGAAATCTCTAGAAATTTGTCAAGCATTATCATTTTGGTCCAAGCAAAATATTTCTGAGAGGCTACAGCATTATCTCAGAAATAACATGTATTAAAATCACGTGGCAATTTGGACTGGTTTGGTTCCGTTAAGCACGTTCTTGGAGTGTGCTTTCCTTTTATCTAGGACTGTGCAGCATTAGAGGCAACGAGGGCTTGACACACAGACCACACCCTCCATATTGTGTGGCCCAATGGGAAGATAAGACACATAATGTGAGAATGAATACACAACAATGGGCTTTGGTAATTTCTAGGAAAGCAGTCATCTTCTTGGTGGTCCAGAGAAGGAAGAGAATGTGAGAAGTGAGTTGAACGCATAAGGTGTGAATAACCTGAAAGGAGGTGGGGGTTGGGCCATGAAAACAGAAATGAGTAATATGTATCTAAGGCCCAGGCAGAGAGTCAGGCCTGGCTAGATGGAGAAGTGATTCCAAAATCATTGGAGATCCAGCTGATCAGTTTGATCTAGTTTCCTTAACAATGGGCAGCTAATGAAGAGTTCTTCATGAGCTGTTTCTGGAATAGAAGTCTAGGAACTGTGTGTAGGGTGGATTTTAGGGTGCAGTGACCTGGAAGCTGAGGGAGACTGCTGCAACTATCCAGATTGGAGGTGCTAAATCTCAGTACCTTAAGGCAGGCCACACTGCACTCTGTAAGTTTCTAAAAGCATGGGTATTCCTCAAAGTAGACCATGCATAGTGAGGTACCATGCTCTCACACATTGCTGGCAGGATTTCAAATTGATACAAGCTTCCCAGAAAGCAATTAGATTCAAAAGCCTTTAAAGGTTTCATATTATTTGTCCCAGAAATTCTACCTCTAGGAATCTATTCTAAGGAAGTAGACACGTGGAGAAAGATATAGGAGGGCTGTCCAGTAAAAATCCAGCCATAAATGCCTCCCATTTTTCATATTACATGGCTGGATACTTTCTGGACAGCCCTCATAGTCCCAAAGGTTAAAAGAAAAAATAAAAATAAAAAGCATCTTCAAGATCCAACATTAGAAAACATAGGGAATGGTTATATAAAATATGGTATACCTGTAATAAGTTGACCAGATGTCCCATTTTAAACAGTACTGTCCGTTTAAAATGGTATGTCTGGTCAGTCTGATAGAGAAAATCCCACGTAAGGGAATTCACCACCTGAGCTAAAATGGTGCCCTGCCCTAGTCACCGCCCAAAATGGCGACCCCTGAGGGCTGGGACTTTCCCCGCCAACATCCTTTCAAACTAACCAATCCCCGAGCCCCATGATAGGCCCTATAAAAGCAAAAGACCCTCATCAGTTGGGGCTCAGTCTTTGGAAATTATCCTACTGGGCCCGCCGGCATAATAAAGCTGTATTCTCCCTGATCTTGGTGTGTCGCTTGAGTTTCCTTGGACAACAGTTTTCTGCAACAAGTCTACCCATAGACTATTGCAAAGCCACTAGAAGTTACAGTTATGGATGGTATGATATTAGAAGTCAGGCTGCAGTTACCTTTAGGGTATGAGGATTGGCTAGCAAAGGGTATGTGGGGGCTTCCGACAGCTGCTAATACTGGTTCTTCTTCTGGGTGCTGGTTATAGAGGTGTGTTCATTTTGTGAAAATTTATTGAGCTGCACTCTGGAAATGTGCTCTTTTCTGGATGTATGTTATGCTTCAATAAAAATTTAATTTAAAATTGTATCCTTGAAAGTTTGTAATGACATGGAAGTACGTGTGGAAGGCGACCATAATAGAAAAAGGCAGGATAAAGAATTGTACATTCAGTATGATCTGAAATTCGTAAATAAAAATACATTAAACAGCAGTTATACTGACTGTTTAGATATTGTTTAGATAGGGAGCTTGGGGGGTGATTCATTTTTCAGCTTCTTTTCCATTTCTGTACTTTCCAAATCTTCTACAATGCACACGTATTACATTGATAATAAGAAAAAAAAGTAAGGTATCACAGAAAAAAGTGAATTGATGAATCCCGGTGAAACCCTCATAGTCCAGACTGTGAAACTGAGAACTAGATTTTCTCAGTTCCTGTAGAAGGGATTTAGATCTTGAGGGACTAATTTACACTGAGATTTATAGGAGACTGGCTTACAAGCCAAATGCCAGTGAGGAATACAGTTTTTAGTGACTAAAATAATTTTATCTCCTATCTCGGGTTATTTATACCTACCAGCTATTAATGTACCTGAGAAACCAAACTGGCAGTCAGAAACTCACTTGAAATTCGAACATATAAGGCTGAATGGTTTTGAGGGCCCTTGGAGTTATTTGTAACCCATCTAGCAGATCAGTGTCCCTGTTACTTGAATAATGCTGGCTAAACATTGACTTTCCAATGTTCTTTTTTCCACCATCTCTAACTAGTTACCAGAATCTTCTGTGATTACAATATTACCTGCCTCCTATCCTCATTACATGTCACAGTTACCAAGGTAACAGCTCATCTTACATGAATTACATTCGAGGTTGGTAGCTCCCAGGTGAGATATTTGAAAGCATCTTAATTTCATCTGCAGTATATCTACAAATTGTATTTACAAGAGCTGGCTTCAGGGGAGAGTTACAGATGGCTAGTTTCATCCACTGTGAGCTTTAAAAAATTTTTTTTCAATTGAAGTGTTTATCACTTACTGATTTATGTGTCTAATTTTTTCTAAACTATATCTCTTATGCTTGGAGATAAGTATTACTTTTGAGACCTTTCAGTTCATGATAAACATCAAGACTTTTGATAATAGTACTTAGGAGAATGTCAGTGACACTTATAGGCATGTCAGAAGGGGAGTCTTTGAGAAGAGGGAGGTGATAGTGGAGCATCAAGTAAAGGTCCAGTGGACTTGTGGAGAAAGAGTTAACATAATAGGAAAGCTCAAACCAGAGGGCAAGAACTGAACTGGGGGTCCTCTATATGGGAAGCACACCCCAGTTCAGCATATGGGTCCGCACGGGCCGGGACCAGGATTTGATCCTCAGTCCCCAGGGCTGCAAAGCGAGTGCTTAACCCATTGAGCCATCCCAGCTTCCCTGCTTATTTTTTTATGATTTATTTTACTGTTTTGAGAGAAGGTGAGAGAGAGGAGACAGAGAAAAAATGATGGGGGCTAGAACAGTCTCCATAGTTATACACCATTAGTTGTAACATAGTTTTAATCAACACAGGTGAATGTGGGGTTGCACAGGGTGGGAACAGAACTGGGGAGCTCCTGCATGGGATCTGAGAACCTTCATTTCATCCTGGCAATTACCAGCTGCGCCACAGTTCAGCATATGGGTTTGCATGTGTCAGGGTTGGGATTCGATCCCAGGACCTCATGGTTGCAAGGAAAGCACTCAACCAGCTGAGTTATCCCAGCATCCTGTTCTAGTTTTTAGGGTAGCATATATTTACTATCTTAGACTTACGTGGCTGGTGCTGATATTCATGTTCTCACTTAATGAGGTTCCAAGACTTTGCTTTTTATAGTGTTGACATTTGTAATTCAATGTTAATAGCATTCCAAGCATGGCAGCTCATCCCTCAGAGTTAGATATAGAAAAATAACATGGGGAGATCTATCCCACGTCCTGCTCCATACTGGAATGCCCTCAGTACATGAACTTTGACTTCAAGCCTAGGTCAACATCAGGAACACAGAGTCTACAACTAC
The DNA here is from genome assembly GCA_004027555.1 of Craseonycteris thonglongyai. Lineage (NCBI taxonomy): Eukaryota > Metazoa > Chordata > Mammalia > Chiroptera > Craseonycteridae > Craseonycteris > Craseonycteris thonglongyai. The sequence continues at coordinate 16,471 of PVKE010030530.1, forward strand.
CTAGAAGCTATCATTTCAATACTTTCTAAATCATCATCCTCAACTGCTCATCTCTACATTCCTGATGCTATGCACTTGGATTTCTTTTACGGGCCATTGTTGGGTTGAACGGAACGGTAGGACTAGATCACTTTTACGGTACCCCTCCCCTTTTATGTTCAGTAATTCTGTGAAGAAACTAGTAGATGAAAGACTTTCTGCCTACCCCATTGAGCTGTTTAAGACATTGTTTGGTTTCTGATCTTATAATTAGGATCTTTTCCAAAGTAATTTAATCACATTGGAAATGAGAGTGATTATCCAGAACAGCCCTTAGGTAATAATAGAGTATTGCTCAATTATTATTGCTCAAAGTATTGCTCAATACTTTATTGAATCTTTGCTGTGTGCCTTGCACTGTGCTCAGTGCTCTACATATGCACATTTTCCATATAAGTACTTATTTTACAGATAAGAACATTGGTAGCTATATTTTACAGGTGAGGTAACTGAGAGAGAGGGATCAATAACTTACCTAAAGGCAACTTGTAAGTGGTGGAACCAGAGCTTAAGTTTAACTGTCTGATGCCTGTGTTTCCACTTTTAATCTTTTAAATGTTAACCATCAGCTCTCAGATACTAGTGTGCATCAAAGAGGCCTTGTTAAAACTGATTGTTGGGTCCCATCTCCAGAGTTTCTGATTCAGTCAGTCTGGGGCAAGGGCTGAGAATTTGCATTTCTAACAAGTTCCCAGGTCATGCTGATGCTGCTGCACTAGCGGACCTACAGGCCGTACTCCATGGCCCCTGGTCAAGGGTAGAAAAGACTACAGCTGTAATGAAGGGCACAGGGCTTGCACTTTCCTCATGGCTCAGGTATCCTGGGGATGTGCAGGTTCCAGTCACTGCCTCTGCCTCTTCAGGAAGACCAACCTGTCTAGAGACTCCACCCTCAGAGAGAACACAGTACATAGGCCGTGCTCACAGAACACAATATGTCTAGAAAGAGCTGGACATATCTGGGTTAGGGTCAGTTTCTTAGTCCTGACAGCTACAAAAAGGTGATGCATGTACAGTATGATCTTGGTTTTCTTTTGGGAGCAACTCAAAGAGTTAAAGTTGAAGAGCAGTATCTGCCAAGTGTACCTACCTATCAGTAGGATTATGATATAATGGACACATTCAGTCTGATGCTGTGTAGGATTTCAGTTAGCACTACTTGTGAAGCTTAGGAAAGCCATTACCATGCAAACTATCCTCAAAGCTTGTTGTTCACACCTACCTTGTAAAGAACATACTTTGCCTACAGTAGACAGAGAGAGGCGGAAGTTGAACATATCGCTCACCACCCCATAACCTTGTTTCTCTTTCCACTTTTCACTCATTTCCTACCATGTACCTTGTATTTAGATCAGTTGAGGTTGTTGTATTTTGAGGCAACAAAGCAGAGTGTAGTGTTCATTAGCCTGGCTAAATATTAGAATCAAGTGGAAAGCTTTAAAAAAAAAACAGTTCTGGGGACGCCACCCTAGACCAATTAAATCAGAATATCTACAGATGAGCCCTGCCTGCTTAGATGCATTAAAAACAAATTTCCAGGTGATTCTAATGCCATCTAAGGTTAAGAACCAATAATGGTAAAAAAAAAACAACAGGCCCTGCTATTGTGCAGACTTCATTCCTAGCTCTACCACTTATGAGAGGATGATCTTGGGCAAATGATCTACCTTCTGAGCCTCAATTTTCTCTTCCGTAAAAATTGGGGAAGCCGGGATGGCTCAGTGGGTTAAGCGCTCACTTTGCAACCCCGGGGACTGAGGATCAAATCCCGGCCCCGGCCCGTGCGGAACCATATGCTGAACTGGTAGCTCCCCAAATTCAGTTCTCTCTCTGTATCTCTCTCTCTCTCTCTCTCTCTCTCTCTCTCTCTCTCTCTCTCTCTCTCTCTCTCTCTCATCAAAAATAAATAAATAAATAAATAAAAATATATTTAAAAAATTGGCATATTAATAGAACCCATTGGATATGTTTCACAGGGCTGTCAAGAGGGTTTAATGGGCTGGCATATGTAATGCACTGCAATTACATAATGCCTAGCATAGACCGATCACTCACTGGTAGGATGACACCTTGAATTTAGACCAATGAGACTAGGGTGACCATACATACCATATGAAATGGAACAGTATCGTTGTTTTCTGTCACATTTAAAATGGTGCATCTGGTCAGCCTAGTAGTATATGGTAGCTAGTGGTAAAATTAAGATACCCCACTTCAGCCTTCAGAGCAAGCCATGAGGCTGTGACCCTATGGGAGGTGTGGGTATCTCATGGTCTTTCAACTAGGACCACTATGAGTGTAACAAAGCAAATGGCTCTTCAAAACATCTACCTTGCAAACCTCTTCCCGAACAAATGGGGAAAATGATGTTTCTCTGGGTAAGACACCAAGTAAAAAAGCAAACCAGAAACAAAGTAACACTGATACTCTAAGAAAGCAGTCTATAAAATACATCAAGAAAATAATAAACCATTTGGGATTCTCAGACCGCACTTTGAGAACCATAGAAAGAACACACGATGATCTATACTGTAACTGGTAGTCTCATTAGCAGTAACTACAGACTTTCTAGAGTATTCCGGTGTCACAATACAAAGAACCTTGATATTTATTGCCTAATGTTTTACCAGATTTTCACATTTATAATATTAATAACTCTTTACCCTCAGAAGGCATGTGACTTTGTAACCACTGATACAGTCACCAACTGAAGACTTCTACTGTTGAAACAAAGCCAACAAATATCCAAGTGGTAGGTTGTAAGTAACAAGATATACCAAGAACAGAATTTATGTCCTAAGAGACAATGAAGAAGGTCACCTCTTTGTAGGGGCCAGGTATTAGATCTCAGTTCAGTTTCAAGCTAAAAAAATAAAAATAAAAAAAATACAGCATTCTTTTTCACCTCCAGAACCAAATAAAGATAAAAAAATAATAATCTTAAGCCAATAGCCAACATTTTGATCAATGATAAATATAAATTAGTAAAGTGTAGTGGTTAATAAAAATGGGCTTTTGATTTCAGACCTACTTGTTTGAATTCCCAGCTTAGG
>PVKE010030531.1:0-19560 GCA_004027555.1 Craseonycteris thonglongyai
GGACCACTTGTCATGCCCCTCTAAGTTCCTAAGCACCCGCTCCCACACCTGTTCCACCCTAGAAAGATCATTTTCTGTCAAAGTGTACTTGTTTAGGAAGGAAGCGGTCTGCTGGGGACCCTTGGAAGGTCCTTCAGGAACACAAGTGTGTGCACAGCTATGGGACACAATTCTGTTTCCTCCCCTCCACCCAAGATGACCCTTCCATATTCCATGTCACTGGGGAGGCAGTACCCCTGAATAGAGGGCGCCCATGCACGTGGATCAGTATTTCTCAAAGTTTGGTGCACTGAAGAATCTGCCAAGCCCTCAGTACTCAGCGTGTGGTTCTGGGACTGGCTGTATCGGTATGTAGCTCTCGAGGATCTAGTTGGAAATGCAAAATCTTACGGTAACAAAATAGAAACAGAGGGCCCGGAAGTGCGTGCGTACAGGATGTGCACACAGGAGTGAGAACAGGGTAAGGCAGAGTTGGATTTAATGATCATGCCCCCAAATGTGATCCGAGTGCACCAAGTTGCTTCCACTTGGCACAGGCGCGGAGCTAGGTCCGCCCGCTTTGAGCTGCAACAGTGCAGGGACGCTGGAGCCTCGAACTCTTCCAGGAGCTCCCGGGCACCCTCAGGCGCCCTCCTCGCCACGACAGCCTCTTCGGTCGGGACGATGGCCTCCCCGCTTTCCAGAGAGCCCTGCTCATCGAATCTCCCTTCAGCTCTCGGACCCCAGGAAGGACCCGAGGAGAAGGGCCCTCTTCGCGGCTTCGTCCCCGCTCGGGAGGCCTGACCAGCCGGCGCGGGCAATCTTTGCCCCGGCGAGTCCTTGAGGTCTATATTTAGTGCAGGCCGCCCCTCCCCCACGGTGCAGGCAGGCGGGCCGAGGGGGCCGAGGGGCTGGAGGGTAGAGCCCGCCCCCGCCAGGCGTGTGTGTCGTGTGTGTTCGCAGCCGGCGCGCACTGCACGCCCTCCGCCGCGGCGCCCCGTGCCCCGCCGGGCGTTGTGGGCCAACATGGGTCAGGAAGAGGAGCTGCTGAGGATCGGCAAAAGGCTGGAGAAGATGGTGGCCAAGAGGAGTACGGTGAGGCTGCCGAGTTCGGGCTACCCCGCCCCCGGAGGCGCGGCGCGGGCGAGCCCTGGAGCCCCGGGGGTGCGTGCTGGCGCGGCGCCCCGGGATCGCCGGCGGGACTCGGGACCCACGCGAGGCGAGGCTGGCGCGGGGCTCAGCGCCCCTGGGGGACCGCTGGGCACCTCGGGGCGGGCGTGCGCATGGCTCGGGACGCCCGGGGACTCGTGCGGGGCCCCGGAGACGGGCCGTCCCCTCCGGACGCGTGAGGTTCGGGGGCCCCGCGGTCGCTCGTGCAGGGCCCAGGCCAGCGCGTGAGGAGCCCGGGACCTGGAAAAGGACTCCGGGAGTGCCGGGGCCCAGGACGTGTGCAAAGCCGGGGAGTGACGGCGACGGCGGGGTGGGGGAGGGCGCGAGCGGGAACAAAATCCTGGTGGCCTCGGAAGGGGCAGGGCAACGAGCTGATGAGGGGTGCTGAGCACCTTCTACCTCGCACCGGGGAGAGGAGCGAAGGACCGTGGGTCCCGCGATCCCACAGCTTGGGGTGCCAGGAGCGGTTCTGTTTGCAGCTCTCCCTTTACTTGGCCGCGGGGTGGAGCCCGCGCTGGCCGGGGCCGAACAGGTGCGGGGCAGCCAGGGCCCTCGGGGCCCATGGGGCGGGGGAAGGAGGACGTGCCGAGGACCTGGGCTATGCGGATGGATCCGGAGGTTGAAGGAAAGCAGGACTGGAGGTCCTATCTGCGGCAGGTCCACTTGAAGTTAATGTTTGATCCTTCCCGTGATCTTTGCCTCGTGCTGGAGCCGCGGGTTTCTTGGCCAGAACGAACTTGGCCTTGGGTCAGGGAGGGTCTGGGCACACCCGGAAAGGGGAAGAAGAGAAAAACAAAAGATAGGCGGGCATGTTCCCTTATCTTGTCCTGCTCTACCATCCTTAGTCTCTTCCTGGAGCAGGACTTGTTTCCAGGGCATTCTGTGACCAAGAGTTTTGGAAAGAAAGGTTTTACAGCAGAGAAGAGAGAAGGGTCGCTGTAGGCATGGAGTGGCAGGAAGCCATAGAATAGTTAAGAGCAGTATGAGTTGGTATTGATATAAAGGCTGAAGCCTCAGTTTCTCCCTCTGTAAGGAGAGATTACTTATCTCCTGGGAAAGAGTGCCACTGAGTTTTTGTCTCTGCTGGAGCTGGTGAGAGTGGAAGAGACGGAAGACTCTTAGGACTTGAATGGTGCTGGCTAAGGGTGAGAGAATGAGACCTGCTTTCGCACTGCCAGATGAAACACAGAAACCGTGCAGAGTGCTGGCAGCTTCTCACCCTTACGCCCCAGTCTCCACCCACCCCCATTCCCCGATCCTCCAAAATCAGTGAAACTGAGCCTTAAGTAATGGGGGCACTTTTCCATCTGGGGGCAGCAGAGCCAGCTCTGAGCTAAATTCCACAGCCAGTAAACAGGTTATCCCAGTCCTGCCCCTAGGTCTGGCCTGTAGATTCTCGGCCACAGGGTGAGAGGTGTGGAGGGTGGGGGATGGGGTGGGGGAGCTTGGTTGGTCAGAAGAGCTGTCTGAGGAGGGACTGGCCCTGCTCTCTCCTCCTTATATGGCCACAAGCCCACCACTCTACTTCCCCTCTCTGGGCCTTGATTTCCTCTTCTATGAAATGGGAAGAGGAAATGGTGCCCCCTGGGAATGGATTCCTTTGGAAGTAGTCAGAGTCCTCTCCAGGAAAGATGCAATAGGCACTCTTAACACAGAGCCCGTCTGCAGCCACGTCTGCGCCTGGGCTCTTGGCAGCCTCGGGGTGGGCACAGAACTCCGGGCATGTGATCGAGAAAGGTGGGGCTTGCTCTAGGAGGGAAAGTGGGCCTGCTCAGTGGTGATTAGGGAGAGGACACACTTCCTGTAATAAGACGGATCCTCCACGTTGCAACTCAGGCCTGGGGTTTACGGCCAGTTACTGAAGTCTCAGCAGCTTAGGGCTTCTGTCAGATGTTGTGAGCATGCACCCACTGAAACAGCTTCAGACACACAAACACCAAGTCCCAGCTACACATGAATATAATTACACACAACAAACACATTACACACATGCAGCCACACACAATAACTAAAGTAACTATGAATGTAATTGCATGTGAGGCTTGGCTACTGACCCTAACATGACAGATGCACTGGCCTTTATATTTATAAAAAGATACACAGAGGCAACTACACACATGGGTACACATGTGCATGCAGACAATAAGCTACACCCAGACGTGCAAAACTACAAACTTAACAAACAGCTACATTTACCCATTCAGACATTATAACACAGGCATCATTCTACAAAGACAAACACATTGTGCTTTGAGCTGCACACCCTCAGCTCCACACCTGGACCAGAGATACTGCTGCTACACATCGCATACATGCATGCAGAGAGACACACCTGGCAACACTTACACAAGGCTTTGTGAGCCCGGCTATAACTGGGGCTCATGGCTATTCTTCAGTCTGAGCCAGTTATACAGTGTGATATACAGAGACACAGGTTCAGTGGTAAGATGGAACTGGCTTAATTCTGATGATTGAACTTTCAGGAATTTTACAAATCGGTTGTTAAATGCAGCCATTATTTAAAAATTAAATCCTAAGCTTACAATGAAATAAATTACATTAAAAAGGTAACAAATACTCTAAAATCATCACTTCCTAATTATTTTACTACATTTTACTATCATCTGTAGGTCGAGGTTGTTTACTTCTATTATATCAATATGGTAAAAATACTATAAAGTGTGCTACTCCCCAATACATCCAGTTCAGGGACAGCATGTGGGTAGCTTGAAATTGGCGCTGGGAGGAATATTTACACTGGAAATTGGCAAGCACTCCAAATCAGGCTTTTGGTTTTTTTTTTTCTCCCTTGAGAACTGGTTGTTAAATGTTAACCAACATACCACTGCACTTGCCCATGTTGATATTCTATGATTGGACAAGTCTAGACAGACCTAAGTCCATACCTTCATAGTTGTATTTGAGCCTGAAAGACCTGAGTTTGAATCCCAGCTCAGTTCTTTGTAACCTTGGACAAATTATTGAACTTCTTTGTTTCTTCCTCCTCTGGGAAAATAGGGACATCATTAAAAATGGAGATAGTATGGGAAAGCCGGGGTGGTTCAGTGGGTTGAGCCCTCGCTTTGCAGCCCTGGGGACCGAGGATCGAATCCCGGCCCTGGCCCGTGTGGACCCATATGCTGAACTGGGGAGTGCCCCCAGTTCGGTTCTCACTGGGGTGAGACCCTGGCCCAGTTCCTGCCCTGTGCAGCCCCGTGCCCACCTGTGGAATGAAACTATGTGGAAAAAACAATTATGTGCAACTATGGAGACTGTTCTGGGCTCTCCCCCTTCTCTCTGTTTCTGTCTCTGTCTCTGTCTCTCTCTGTCAAAAGCAATAAAAATAAATCTTAAAAAAAATGGAGATAGTGGTAATACCTACTCCTAGGGTCATTGTAAGAGCTAAACCAGATAATGCAGTTATAATACTTAGAAGAGTGTCCAGCACATAGTAAGTCTTTAATTAATGTTACACACAGAGTTATATGCCCACAAATTTACATGCACACACAAGCCGCAGGTTACACCTCTGAAAACATACTGTGAACCCAAGCTCTAGGGAGGCAGAGGACTGGCAGGACTGGCAGCCCTTGGGATGTGGTCCAGGAAGCCTGGCAGAGGCGTAGGAGACAGTCAGCTGATGCTCCTCAGGGAACCGAACTCAGGACTGGAGGCTGGGGCGCTGGCTCCTAGGAAGCTGGTGGGAGGAAGGAAAAGGCTGAAATGGGTCAGGGGTTGCTGTTCACGGCCTGGCAGCCAACAGATTTTCAAATCTGAGTCTCCTTTCTTCCAGTGTCCCCTCCTGCCTTCAGCTTTCAGTTTGATTCATTCGCTCAGGGAGCCCTGGGCTGTGTGTTGAACGCTGAGGTCTCAGAGATTAAAACATTCCTCTTTAAGAAGAATGAAAAGTACCGTATATGTTCACACAAAGACTTGCACATGAATATTCCTAGGAGCCTTATTTGCAATAGCGCCAAACTAGAAACCACCCAAAACTCCATCAACAGGTGAATGGGTAAACAAGTGTAGTATATGCATACAATGGAAGATGACTCAGCAGTAAAAAGGAACTATTGATACACATAGCAACAAGAATGAATCTCAAAATACTTATTCTGAATGAAAGTAGCCAGACAAAGAGGAGTCCATTACAATACTCTTGACATAAAATCCCCAAAATGTGGGATGTGGAGATAGCTCAGTGGTTGAGTGATTACCTAGTAGTTGAGAGGTCCGGGGTTCAGAGGTCTGGGGTTCGGTTCCGGACTTGTGCAAGCCCCATATGCTGAGCTGCAGCGCAACTGGTAACCACCAAGATGGCTCAGCGACAAAGTTTCTCACCTTCCATGTAGGAGGCCTCAGGTTCAGTTCCTGCCTGGTGTGGCCCCATATCCACCTGTGTGGAATGAAACCATGTTTCAACTAATGATGTACGCATGTGGAGACTGCTCTGGGCCCTCCACCCTTTTCTTTCTTTCTCTACTCTCAAAACAAATCTTTTTTTAAATGTCCCTAAAATGCAAACCATCTCTCATGACAGAAAGTGGTGGCCTGCACCAGGGGTTGGTGCAAGGAGGGTTAGATTACTAAGGAGAACTTAGGAAATTTATGGGGATGATGTTTATGTTCTTATCTTGATTGCGGTGAGTATTTTATGGGTGTATACATGTCAAAACTTATCAAATGGTATCCTACAATATGTCCAGTTTATTGTATGTCAACTATACCTCAATAAAATGGTTTAAAAAAAACCACAGTCCTCACCCCACAGATACTTGCAGTTGGAAAGTGGGGAGAGTATACAGACCCAAAAGCAATAACAATTTGTCTCAAGTAGTTAATTTTAGAGGAAGAGATGGGGAGGAGGGCGGAGCACACCCAGTAGAAAGAACAGCAGAACCAACAGCGAGGGGGCAGGGTGAGTGATTAGGGCTGAGCCCTGCCTCGAAGGGGCTTGGACCCAGCTGGGTGGCAGGAGATGAAGTTAGAGAGATGATCTGCGGCAGAATCTTTTCCTTCTCTCTCCTTTTTTTCTGTCCCTTGGCTGTCTCTCGACTATTTGTCTACCTATATCCTGTAGCTGAAACAATCTCTTCCCTACCTCCTGCCTCCTTCTTTCCCATCAAGACCATACGTTGGTCAGAGAGGGGCCTGGGTCAGAACCCACGGCCTCAGTCCTCACCTTGTGACCTCTGCAGGCAGGGGCCATCGACCTTCTGAGGAGCTTGCACAGCTGTCAGATGTCCCTCCAGCTACTCCAGGTGAGGTGGGAGTGGGAAGCCTTGGGGCTGTACCAGGTGGGGGAGTTTTTCTGGGGGAGGAGACCTCCAAGGGTTGGGTCTGAGAGGAATTCTGGAGGGGGAGGGGGAGGGAGACAGGGTATCTTGAGGTTCTCTGAGGGTGGGGACTAAGGCATTTGGATGGAGGTAGGGTACCTTCCAAGCACAGGGGACCCCGGGATAAAGACTGATGGGCCTCTGAGATCCAAGAGGCCAGTGATCCAGGAAAAGGGAAAAGTCCCCCATTTTTTGAGACATGCTGGGTTACCCATGTAGCCCCCAAACATTACCAGAAGCTCTTGACCTTGAAAAAATCAGCACAGACAATCTTTCATAGCCAGAGCTGTGTCTTAAGCTGAAACTTGAGCTCAAAGACACCAGGGGACAGGGAATGGGGAGGGGTCCTGATCATCAGCCAGACCCACTACCACCACCTCAGCCAGGTTTCATCAAAGCCAGTTATCCATCAGTGCAGGGGACTGGGCCAGAGCCTTAGTGATAGGATCAGAGTTGTTATTGGAGCCACAGGTCAGGGCTGGGGCTCTGGGGAAGTCTATCCCCAGCCCGGTTTCTAACCTCTTGCTTTGCAGACAACCAGGATTGGAGTCGCAGTTAATAGGATCCGCAAACACTGCGCAGACAAGGAGGTGGTGTCTTTGGCCAAAGTCCTCATCAAAAGCTGGAAGCAGCTGCTGGGTGAGAGGGGGCAAGGTTGACTTGGGCTGTGTTTGCTCTCAGCACCAGGGACAGGACTGTGCCTGGCTCATAGCAGGCACTCAATATATGTTTGTTGAATGACTTAATGAATGACACATGGCCTCTAGTGGGGAGTGCCAGTGGTTGTCTACTTGAGTGTGAGATTTGTAAAGATGTAAGTTTTCATGTACATGTGCCTGTGTGCATTTCTATATATTCACATTTGTAGGAATATGTGTATAGGTGTGTGTGCACAAACATCTCTGTCCTCATGTGTGGGTGTGTGCGTGTGTTGTGGGTGTGTGCGGCTATCCCCATCTCTGCCCTTTGCTCCTTCTTCCTCAGAGTCATGATAGGTTTGACTGAGACAGAGCTGAGTTGAGGAGCACTGCCACCTTTTTGTTTTCAGACTCCCCTGGATCCCCCAAAGGAGAAAAAGGAGAGGAAGGAAAAAAAGCCAAGAAGAAAGAAAAAGGGCTCGACTCTCCCAGTTGGAAGCAAGAGGCAGATCTTTCTCCACCAAGGAAAAAACAAAGGGAAGAGTCCAAAGACAGGTATTGTTTTCTGGGATGGAGAGAAGGGGGCTGACACATGTCAGGTCTTTACCAGCAGTCCTGTTTATATATAACTTCACCTGATCCTCACAACCTGGGAGGTGGTTATTGTCAGTCAGTATGTCCTGCCGGGCCCCCTTTGGAGCTCAACCACATAGACTCACAAGACCCAAATGGGCCGCCCCTGGCACTGGCTTCAGCTAGAAGGATGCAGGGACAGGAAGTACAATTTGCCAACAGGGCAGCCTCGGCCTTTTCTCATCAGCAAGAGTTCTCATAGGGGACCACACAGCATCCAGAGCTATTCTCTGACCCACCCAGGTAACAGCCCAGGTGCAGAAAAATGAGACCACAAAGGGTGGGAACTCTTGTAAGAGTCCCATAGACAAAGCTTCCGGGATCCCAGCAAGGGCGCTGACCAGTTATAAGATTCACTGCACTCAGGGAATACCAAAAGCTGTGGTTTTGCACTAATTATTTACAGTTCATTCATAGCCCTTCCTATCTTGATATAATTTGCCAATCGGGGCTCATTTGCACTCTATACAATGTTGCCTGGTAATGCAGCTGATATTCCACCTTTGTCAGGGTTGCAGGAAAATGGTGCTAGGAACTTACTTGCCCACATGGAAGGAAAAGTGTTTTGTTGGCTCTTTATTCAAAATTCCCATGTATAGATGAGGAAGCTGAAGGTTGGGGAGAAGGGGCTTTCCTAGGATCACACAGCCATTACGTGACAGAGTGGGATTTCAGTCTTGTCTGTCAGAACCTCAGACCTCTTCTGAGAAGAACAAGACAGGCATTTGTTTCAACTCCATGCCCATTTCCCCTTGCCCACCCCAGCCAGGGTCCCCAAAATGGCATGAATTTCCTATACGACCCAAAAGCCTTATGGTAGATAAAAAGCCATCATGGTAGATAAAAGCCTTCGTGGATGTATAAATAAGTCTTACCTATTGCCTGTTTGACAAGACACATCACTTAATTCCTTGGTGGGGGTGGGGGTGGGGGTTCCTATCTTGTTCATCTAATAGACAAGGTGTGGTCCTAGATAATAGTAGTATCTGGTGGTACTAGATGATACTAGATAATACAGACACTACTACCCATGATATATCAACATTTTAAATGTATATACCTTTCACCCAGTGTACCCACTGCAAGGAATTAATCAGATTAAACATAAAGGTGATATGTTCTGTGGTAACATTTTTCAGTTGGCATTTCGGCAACATTTGTTCCTCTGAACCCTTTTTCTTTCTTTCTTTCTTTTTTTTTTTAAAGATTTATTTTATTGTTTTTTTGGCAGAGAGAGACAGACAGACAGAGAGAATGGGGAGGGCCCAGAGCAGTCTCCATAGTTGACAGCATTAGTTTTCCATATAGTTTCACTCCACAGGTGGGCGCGGGGCTGTGCAGGGCAGGAACTGGGCTGGGAGCCTCCCACATAGGCCCCGGCAAGAACTGAACTGGGGGCACACCCCAGTTCAGCATATGGGTCTGCTTGGGCCAGAGCCGGGATTCGATCCTTGGGCTCTGGGGCTGCAAGGTGAGCGCTTAACCTGCTGAGCCTCCCAGCTTCCCCTCTGAATTCTTTTTTTTTTGTTTGTTTTTTTTGTTTGTTTGTTTGTTTTTGTGTGTTTTTTTTTGTTGTTGCTGTGTGTGCCCTGCTGGATCTGAATTCTTTTTAAATGAATGTTTATTATAATCCTAAATCAGAGGTGTCTACCCTTTTGGCTTCTCTGGGCCACATTGGAAGAATTGTCTTGGGCCACCCATGAAATACATAACACTGACAATAGCTGATGAGCTTAAAAAAAAAAAGGTCACAAAAAGAAATCTCATGATTTAAGAATTTGTTTTGGGCCGAATTCAAAGCCGTCCTGGGCTGCAGGTTGGACCCACCTGTCCTGAATAATAAATGTTCTGTGGAAAACATGTTAGGAAATGACGCTGTAAGCGGAGTGGTTCTTTACCAGGAGGGAAGAATCCCGTTTTGGGTTGTAGACGTAATGGTGGGGCAGAGGGAATGCGACATGTTACTATGCCCGCAATGCGCAGTATCGTCCCGCACACTGAAGAGCTGTTTATCGGGTTCAAAATGCCAGTAGGGGCCCCATGGACAAGCACTGCCGGAGAGAAGAATATTTAGTGACATGGGAAAAGGTTCACTCAGTGTTAAGAGAAGTTGTGTACTTTATACATAGTATCATCCCATGCTTATAAATATGTGACTTTCATGTATATGCATATGATGGAAAAGATGAGAAGGCTGTATACACTGGGATGGTGATGGTGCTTATTTCTAGGTGATAGGATTGAGGGAGGCTTTTTTCCTTCTTTCAGTTTTCTGTCTTTCTAATTTTTTTCTCATAAATAGTGCATTTTTGAAATAAAAAAAGAATGAAGCTATTTAAAAAAAACAAAACAACTATATGTGGTTATAATGAAGAAGAGCTTTATCTTCTATGGTATACAGTAAAATTTGTAGTTCTGTATTGTTGGGTTTTTTCCCACAATAACTCTGTTTTGCTTTTGAAATGAGAACAAGCAATAGCACTTTTTAAAAAATGAACAAGTTGATAGTGATAAAAGTTTGTTGTAGGAATAAGAAAAAATATAGAAAAATAGGCAAAAAATCACCTACATTCCCACCACCCAAAGACAGTTACTCTTAATATTTTGGTATATGGTTTTTTTCCTCTTCTCTCTTTGACTGGCTTCCTATAGTTATCAGTTTCATAGCCTGCATTGTGAAATGCAGTACTTGCCACATGGGGCTGTAGTCTTATGTTTCCTTCCTTTGATTTTGCTCATTTTGCAGTTGTATCCCACTTGGAAAAATCCTAATTGGCATTTAACTTTTCACATTGTGTGTTTTGTTTACCCAAGGGGATTAAAAAGTTGGCTGGTGAGGATCCTGTGACCCACAGTGCCTAGCAAAGAGTGAACATACACTGACTGTTGCCAGGCTCAGCCGTATGGTGCAGTCCCCTGTGGACATTCACGCTCTGGCTGGTCTGCCCACGTCTGGACCACCTCTTTGGTTCTGAGCATCTTGGCAAATGAAGGACCAGGATGGGGAGGGGTCTTTTGAGATGAAGTTGAAAGACTAGAGGCTGGATTATTGGGAGAGGACACCAAATGGGACTAAGTTGTGGAATAGGGAGTGTAGATGTCTAGGTAAAGACGGCAGCCTGAACACATGCATTTCCTTTTGCTTCATGTCTGAATCCCACTAAATGATCTGTAGAGACGTTTCTTAATTTTAAAGGCCTGTAAGGACAACAGGTATGATTGAGGAGATAGTTAGGACACAGAAAACCATATTCTGAGCTGAATTTGATCACTTCTACCCTTAGTCTCTGAGTATTGTGGCCTGAAAAATGGGCATCATTATCTCAATTCTTCCTTCTTAAAAGTAGAATGCTTTATTTATAATATATTTTAATTATATTCATTGTTTTAATTTAACTATTTTGTATATTTATTTTATTATATGGGTTATTCCTTGCTCATTGTAGAAAGTTTAAAAATATAAATAGGAGGGGATGCCCAGCTTGCCTTGCAACCAGGAGGTCCGGGGATCAAATCCCAGTACCGGCCCAGGCAAACCTATATACTGAACTGTGGTGCAGCTGGTAACCGCCAGGATGGCGGGAAAAGTTCTCACCTCCCATGCAGGAGGCCCCCTGTTTGGTTCCTGCCTCATGCGGCCCCACATCCACCTGTGTGGAAACTATGTCACAACTAATGATGTACAATTAAGGAGACTGCTCTTGGCCCTCCCCCCTTCTCTTTCTCTCTCTCTCTCTCTCACCTCTCAAATAATAAAATAAATCTTAAAAGAAAAAGTATATATATATATATATATATATATATATATATATATATGAAAATTAAAATTATCTAGAGATGAGCATACATGTACATATAATGTATATATAATTGTGTGTATAAAAATATATAGTTCATATAATCACATATATATTCTTCTAGACTTACCTATGATCATCACAACCCATAAATTACTCATTGTATTGATAAAATGGAATTACACTCTACATACTGTTTTGTAACCTTTCCACATACACATATTTATTTCAACAGTAAGTTATGTTTAGTGTAAAAAGTTTAGAAAAGCAAACAAGAACATAGGAGAAATAACCAGTTAACATTTTGATGTATATCCTTCTCATCTTTTAAGGACGTATATGTACACTTAATATGTTCTTAATAAGATTAGAAGGAAGCACACTGTAGGTATTGTTCTATAACTAGCACTATAACTAGCGTTTTACCTTTAACATCGTGAACATTTTCCTGGGATGTGGAATTGTTAATGTCCTCTTATTTTTCACAGCCGTGGAGCTACAATATGAAGCTGTCACTGAGGTTGAGCAGAGAGTAGGGTAGCTGTCTCCCCATCTTGCTGGGAGAATCAAGTTGGCAGGGGTCCTATTTCAGCTCAATTGGTGAAATTCCTTTCTTTTCAGTTTTCTGAGTGACAGTTCATTATCATTTATTATATAAACACTACAATTACATGTAGTGAAATTTAAAAGAAGAATTAAAAATATTTGTCCACAGTGTGCCACCTCCTCTTCCCTCCCAGTCCTGGTCTACTTAGATATATAATTTTTTCATTCCTGTAAGTGGAGTGTACAAACTATGTCCCTGTTTATTTATCTTCCTATTGTATTCTAGGCATGTCATGTGCTGAAATAGTTTCATAATGATCATT
This sequence comes from Craseonycteris thonglongyai, assembly GCA_004027555.1. NCBI lineage: Eukaryota > Metazoa > Chordata > Mammalia > Chiroptera > Craseonycteridae > Craseonycteris > Craseonycteris thonglongyai. The sequence goes on from PVKE010030531.1 coordinate 12,423, forward strand.
TACAATAACTGCAGAACATTTCTGATTTGTTCTAAAAAGAAAAGTAACAATGAGGAAGGGCTGGAAAATGGTGAGGCTCAGGTGTAGAGGCTCATGTCTTCCCTCCTTTCTCTGGCTGCAAGAATTCTAGCTTTCCGTTCTGGCCTGAACCTGCCCATCGCCTTGGGGCACTGAGTGAGGAAGCCCACAGAGGAGCGTGTGGAGGAGGGTTTCTCTTCCCCTCTCCCTTCTCTGCTGCCTCCCCTCTGTAAGCTGGGGTGAAGGTCAGCAGCCAGATGGGTCATAAAGCTGCCTCGCCCGCTGTCTCCCAGACCACCTGGAGGATGAGGTGGGAGCTGGAAATCCATGCAGGAACATTGCACAATCTGAAAAACAAGAAATCAGATGCTTGAGATTATGGAGCATTGAGAACTTTGTGCTGGAAACTGCTATAAGAGTATGAATGATCTAATGTCTTCCTCCCGCCAGCCCCAAGACATACTCCTAGGTTCATTTCTCCCCATTTGACAGGCGAAGAAACAGATGCTAAGACAAAATGACCTACCAAGGTGGGGGTGGGGGGATGGGGAGAAGGCTGGGGTTACAACTCATGTCATTACGTCTCTTTTTATTATGAGAAATGTTACATATGTTTATATGCATGTGATCTGGAAAGGAAGACATCAAACTTGACAGTTGTAACCTCTGGGGAGGTTTCTTTTTTCCACTTTTTTAGTTTTTATATTTCTGTAACTGTTTGTTTTCACAGCATTCGGCAACCAATATTTATAGAGCATCTACTCTGCCAGGCACTAGTCTGTTCGCTTGGGATAAGTCAGTGAATATATTAGATTGGGTTCCCCAGAAACAGACTCTGAAACAGGGATTTCAGTGCAAAGGGGCTTACTCGGAAAGTGATTTCAGGAAATGCAGATAGAGGAGTGAGGAAGTGAGACAGGGAAGGAAAAGAAGCCAGCATGGGACGGATCTGTGAGCAGGCTACTGCTGTGAGCGACCAGGGCGTAAAGCCTGTTGAGGAATTGGGTGGTAGTGGACAACGCACGTTGGGGTGACTCATTTGAGTACTGAGGAAGCTGGGGTACATATCCTCCCAGCACTCCCAGCCTACGGGCCTGCCAACGCTACCCGGAGCAGAGAACTTCCTAGACAAAGCCCAGGCGTGCTTGTAGGGGAAAGTCCTTGTGTCCCAGGACACTAGCAGAGTGAGTTCCCGAGGGGATATGGGCTCAGCATGGACAGCGTCCACCACAGTGAACAACACCCACCTAATTCTGCGGGATTTGCATGGAGGGTGGCTCAATGCATCTACTAAGTAAGAAAATTCTATAGTCTGTTCGAAGGTGACACCTGCTCTGGAATGAAAAGGAGAGCTGGGCAAGTAAGACGGAGAGTAGAGGTTACAATTTATAAACATTAATTTTATAAAACCAATAAAAGGGAAAAATACATTCTATATCAAAAAATGTAGTTCTGTGCGTTTTGGAAAATGGAGGACATTGTTTACCTCTGATCTCATCACCCTCACAACCATGGTTAGCGTTTGGGCATATTTTCCCTCAGTCTTTCTCCTCATAGGCATTGGTTTTCTCGCAAGACTTTAGGTACAGTATACATCTAATTTTGTACCCCGCCTTTTCACTTGCCATTGTAACGCACCTCTTCGCTCTCCGAGGCCCATGTGCTGCTCTCCTAAGGTGCCTGCAGGGGAGGCTGAAGCTGACCTGCAGTTCCTCAGGAGCATAGGCGATCCTAGGAATTCTAATCTCTGTGGACTCCAGCTAGCCAAGGCCTGCCTGACTGCAAGGAGAGGGGCCTGCTGAGACTTAGTCATTCATGAGCAGTAATACATGACATTACACATGTAACATACATGGCACGTATTTGGTTTCCTTGCCTTGTGTTGCTTCATTTGATGGAACGTCGGTGAGAGTCACCAGCCAGCGCCGCCTGTAGCTTCGTCTCCCAGGCCGCAACGGTCCAGGGGGGCTCTCATCCTCAGCCCAGCAGGCCTGGCTCCAGGATGATTTCTACCCAGTCTGTGATCTCTCAGATCAGTACTGAGGGTACCCTATGAGGGAGTCTCATCTCCAATTTCTCTTCTTTCAGTAGAGATTCTGTCGACTCCAAGTCTTCGGCTACCTCCTCTCCAAAAAGGCCATCAGTGGAAAGGTAAGGAAAGCCACGGACTTCTCTACCCCGGAGGTCGTGGTCAGCATGTGTCCCTTTCTGTCCTTTGATGGAGGAAGCACAGGCAGGGGAAGAAAGGAAACCTTGTATGGTATGTTGCCTTCGAATTCTAGGACCCACACAGTAAGACTTAGGGGCCTCTGAATCAGTCTTGCGGTTCTTTCACTATGGTGGCTGACCCATTGCTATTGCCCATTCTCAAGGTCAAGTTGAACCCAGTGAGTACAGAGGTCCTGTGAGCCTATATTCTGGTTTTGGGCTGAACTGGTTAGGGTATTTATCCCATAGTAGCTTAAGCCCTCAAGTCATTCATTCATCAAATATTTACTGAGGGTCTACTATGTGCCAGGAACTGTTCTAGTTGCCAAGCATACAGCAATGCACAAAACCAAAAATCTCTAGCCATGAGATCTGTATACTAATTGGGAGAGACAGCAATAACTATAGCAAGTAAACTATACAACAGAGGTGACAAGTGCTATGGAAAACAGCAGAGCGAGGAGTATTGGGAACAAATGGTCATAGTGGTGGTCAGAAGAGCCCTCGTTGAGGAAGTGACCTTTGAGCAAAACTTTGAAAGAGATGAGAGAATTAGCCATGCAGACAGTGATGTCGTTCTAAATCCGAAGAGCTCTGAGGTGGCCAGTGGGGCTGGAGCGAATATGTGAGGGGGAGTTGGAGGACAGAGTGAAACAGGGGCCCCATGGAGGGTATTAAGGGCGGGAGTTATAGGATCAAATTTATCAGGAACCCTCTGGCTACTGTGTCAAGAATGAATTGTTAGGGCAGCCGACAAACCCTGAGCTCTATAGGTAATTCAGGGAGGATATGAAGGTGGCTCAGGGTAGCAGCAGCAGAGGTGAGGAGAAGTGGTAGACTGGAGATACATTTTGAAGGGAGAGACGACGGTTTCCTGATGGATTGGGTATGGGGTATGAGAAAGGAAGAAGAGTCAAGGTGACTCTAAGATTTTCCTCAAACATCTGCAAGGAGGGTGTTGCCATTAATTGGCAGAAAGACTATTTCAATCAGACTGTGATGGGAGATCCAGAGTTCTGGTTTTGGCATGTTGGATTTGAGGGTTGTACTAGTCATTCAGCCAGAGAAGTTGAATAAACAAGTTAGGTTATACCAGCCTGGAATTCAGGAAGAAAGTTTGGGTCAGAAATATAAATTTCAGAGTCATTAACAAATAGCTAGTATTTGAAGCTGGATAAGATCATTTAGGAGAGACTGTGGATAAAGGAGGGTGAATTGTGGTCTAGGAGGGAGGTCAGAGATCTGAGCAGGAGAAGCAGGTCCAGGGAAGAGCAGGGCAGGCCAGGAAGTGGCTTAGAGATAGATGGAGGCAAATGATTAGGGCCCAGGGGCCATATTGGATCCTGGGGCAACCAGGTAGAAAAATAAAGGTGTTAGCTTTGGGGAGAGTATGGGTGGGAGCTGCATGGCTATTGTAGGCCTAATATACCAGTAAGGCTGCCACTGGAAAGAAAGGAAGCGGCACAAAAATGAGGTTGTTGAATGCTTAAAGATTAAACAGGCCCGAGATGTTGACAGGGCTGCCATACTGTCCAATTTCAACGTGACAGTTGAGCGGCAGCTCTAACGGATGAGTGGAGGCTCTCAGAGTGCTGCTCAGAGAGGGAGTCTGAGGCTGCACCTGCCTCTGAAGAAAAGAGTTCTGTGATCAATTAGCAACGTCTGCCATGAGTGAGACCTAGGAATGGAGGCCCCCGTGCCATTCTGGTTCTGTCCCAGTGGTTCTCAACAGAGGGCCATTTAGAAATTTGTGGAGGCATTTTCGGTTTTCGCTATCTATAACAAAATATCATGGACTTTGTGCTTAAATAACAGACATTTATTTCTCACTGTCATGGAATCAGGGAACTCCAAGATCAAGATTCCAGCCAATTTTTTTAAAATGGTTTTTGACAGAGAGAGACAGACAGACAGAGAGAAGGGGAGGGCCCAGAGTAGTCTCCATAGTTGTACTTCACTAGTTTTGTTTTTCTTGTTCTATATAGTTTCACTTCACAGATAGGCTTGAGGCTGTGCAGGGCAGGAACCAGGCTGGGGGCATCCTACATGGGAAGCTCACCCTGTTGAGAGCTGAACTGGGGACCACACCCCAGTTCAGCATAGGGGTCTGCACGGGCTGGGGCCAGGATACAATCCTCGGACCCTGGGACTTAAAGAAGAGTGCTCAACCCGCTGAGCCATCCCGGCTTCCCCTGGACAACTTTTATAAGCACAGTAATTTCATCATGGGCCCCCCTCCTCATCTAAGTCTAATTATCTTTCAAAGGCCGCACCTCCAAATACTATTACATTGGTGGTTCGGGCTTCAACATGTGAATTTGGGGGAGGACACAAATATTCAGTCTTAACGGGAGCTGGAGAGGAGCACTACTGCTTTTAGTAGCCCAGGGACAGAGATGCTACCCGTCCTGGAATGAGAAGGGCAGCCCCGCATAAAGGATTGTCCTATCCCACAGTGAAACACTCACCACTAATCCAGTTCTGGGCTTGATGCTGTCATGCAGACACTCAACATTTGTGGAAGGATTTATACCTCCAGACTCCTCCCTGACTTTGCCTATGGCCTTGAGTTCTCCTGGCTCCCTCTCATAATGCATTCTTTTTCTGAAGGTCAGTCAAGCAGAATGTCCTTCCAGCAGTTGTGCCATTTCCTGCTGGTTCAGTATTGGGGGTGGCCAACCCAAAGGAACAGAAGCAAGTCTTGTAAATCTACTTGAGCCAGACTGTTTCCTGCATGTTCTACCTGTCTATTTCATCTTTCCCATTCATTCATTCATTCCCTCAGTGAGCACATTTGTTGAGCACCTCCTTGCAAACAACGTCCTCTGGGGGGGTCAGGGCATGTGCACATAGTGGGTGCACAGTGGAGACCATGGCAAAAATGGAGAGTACCTGCTCGTCTGTGGAGGGTACCTGCTGTTTGTAGCTTTATGGAAATGCAGGCCCGGGGTGCCATGTCTTTTAGCGTTTTTAGGAAAACTGAATATCTAAATTTTCATATGAAACTTCCAATTTTAAACATTAGCAACATATTTATATTTTTCTAAGACACAGTAAGGTAAACAAAATGTATCTGTAGCCCTCCAGTTTGACCTCTGCTTTCATACAGCTAATCATTAGTATAGAGGCAGACACCAAAGTACTTGTTTTTCGAAGATATTACACAATAGCAACATAGCAAGAATGTCTCATTCTGACTTGAGAAGTCAAAGGAGACTTCCTGGAAGAGAGAGTATTTGTGCTGAGAACTGACATGAATTAGGAGTTTGCCTGGTAGACAAGCCAAGAGAGGGCATCCCAGGCCAAGTATAAGTGAACATGGTGCTCTGGGAACTGTAGCTGGAGTACGAGGGAGCAGATCACCAAGGGCAACACTGTGCCGGGGAAGAAGGTTGCACCTTTGTTATTTGTCTTTTTAAAGAAGGTTGCACTTTATCACCTGTTCTAGGCTCCAGTTGTGGGAATTGGTGGTTTTCAGCTAGCTGTTACGCGGGCTTGGCGGTGCAGTAACTGAAATGTCCTCGAGGTGGCGCGCAGGAGCGGTGAGCCGGGCCGCCAGGTGCCTGCTTGTGCTCCGACTTGGAGCGGGAGGATTTTCTAAGCTCTTTGCTGTATCAGATCTGGGGCTGGGGCTGGCGCTGGCACATCCGGGGAGCAGAAGAAGCTGTGATCAAACCAACCTCCCACCTGCACCCCTGCCAGTGATACCCTCTGCAGTTTGACCCAGTTCCCAGTTCTGTGCATTGAAAGCAAAATGAGTGTGGCTGCCACCTAGAAATGAATTCAGCCAGCCAGCTCCAAGCCGAGAGGAGGGAACAGGACTGGGAGTGCTCTGCCTGGAAGCCGGTGGGGTGGGGTGGGTGCAACAAGCAGCCTAGCCTTGCCCGGGTAAGGGGACTCTGGAAAACTCAGCCTTTTAGAGACATGGTAAGATGTGTTGAAAAGAATGTGAAAGGCGGGCACACCTAGGTTTGTAGCCTGACTCTGCTATTTTCTGGTTGGATGACATTGGACAAGTCAGTTCAGCTCTCTGAGCCTCAGTCTATTGATCTGAAAGATGGGGATAATTATGACCCCCTTTCAAGGTTATCCTGAGGATCAAATGAGGTGATGAAATGCTTAGCACGGTTCCCAACCCATGTAAGTGCTCAACATGTGCATAATTTGGTAATCTATGTACATTGCCTAAAGTTTCTTACCAGAATTCTCTCTGGGTGCTTTAATCCTCTCAGCAACTCTGTGGGTACTGTTGTTATCCCCATTTTACATGTGAGAAAACTGAGGCACCTAGAGGTGAAGGTACTCACCCAAGGTCACATAAGCTACAAAGTGGTGGTGTCAGGCCTTGAACCTGGGAGTATGGCTCTGGAGCCGGGGGTCTTAACAAATGTGCCACTTCAGTGTAGGCGTTCCCTAAATGACAATTACTGTCGTTTGCTATTATGCCTTCCTCCAAGCAGCCCTAGGTTCCCCCAGTTCTTCCCCACCATTGAGTCCTAGACACTGAGGATGTGGTGATGAGGCACACAGGCCAGTGAGGGGCAGCACCAGGCAGAATCTAGGGCTCCATCACCATTTTAGAGATGGTTGGCCCAGGTCGTAGTTGACCAATGATGGTTTAGAGAGAAATCCTTCTTGAAATCCCAGGGAGTGGCCTTAAAAAGAGGACCTGGGAAAGCCGGACGGCTCAGCGGGTTGAGCGCTCACTTTGAAGCCCCGAGGACCGAGGATCGAATCCCGGCTCCGGCCCAGGCGGACCCACGTGCTGAACTGGGGAGTTCCCACAGTTCGGTTCTCTAGCTGTCTCTGTCTCTGTCTCTCTCTCTATCTGTCAAAAGTAAAATAAAAATAAATATGCACTGAAGATAAAATAATTACTCTCTATAAATATAAAAAGATATAAAAAAAAAAA